>JAGDQP010012378.1:12062-50513 GCA_022664845.1 Lepisma saccharinum
GGATGGAGTGTTCCAAAATTTAAACTGGGGTGAATTTGGAATAAAAATCAATGACGAATACTTTAATCATTCATGATTTAATCCTGTTTGCTTCAAGTGAAAATAACTACAGACCAGAATGGAAGAGCTGTGTAATGAGAGTTTGAAAATAGAGTTTAAAATGAATTTAAGAGAGAGAACAATAATGTACAATCACCATACTGAAAAGAAGGAAATAAAGATTCAGGGAGAGACAATAGGCATAGTTGAGTATGTGTACCTAGGCCAGCTCAAAACGACAAATGGCAAATTTATTGATGAAATAGTAAATAAGTGCGTAAAATTGCGTGGAGCCCGCTTCGAAGATTATACTTTATTTTCAAGAGCAAACTACCTATGTGTCTTACTTGTAATGACGGCTGTGGAACGGACATTTGATGCACAAACGACTCAAAGAGTAATGGACAGGTGCATTCCAGTAATAATGTGGAAGGTAAGAATAATAAATGAATGGATTCGAAAATAAACAAACGTAGAATATAAAATGTAGATGGTTAGATAAGATAACTACACGAACAGATGCGAGATGGACGACAAGTGTACTACATTGGATTCCCAGAGAAACAAAACGACCGAGACGACGTCCAAATACAAGATAACGATAGCAGCAGATTTAGATATGTGGAAATGGTGAGGCCTTCATCCGGCAGTTCATAGAAAATGGCTTAACATTACTATTATTAATATATACATCAATTAAACTTTATAGAGACCTTGTATATAAAACATGAGATTTTGTTTTTAACATGAATATGTGTAGCGAAATCCGGCCTACAACAAAGCTTATTAATGAGTGTGAAACTAATCAGCGTCGTCACTTATTAGCACGCACGAACAGTCTTCTGTTGTCTTGGAAAATAGCATTTTTTTAGATAAGGGGTAACTGTAAAGTACCATAGATATATGTTTTACAGTTATTTTACACACACACATTAAATATTTATGTAGTCACCTTTTTTGTAGCTCTGATAAGTCCTGTCTGTTGTCCTCATTTTTTTTAAATAAGTATATCACATTTAAAATGAGGGAACAAATAAGCAGAGAGATATGTAATGGGTAGCTTACTTTCATAAGCAAGCGCTGCAATGAAAATAAAATACCCAGTTTGTTAGTTCCGAATCTCTTATATAGTCCCCAATTTTGTTTTATCCCTCCCCATCATTATTAACCTTTTACAATTGATTAGAACTTCAGGCTTAACATTTAGCTTCTGCACAACATTGTTCCCACAAATATTGTGCATTCTTTACGTGGACCCTCATTCCTTTTTATTACAAGTCAGTTTCGATGTGTTAAGTTCTAAGAGCATACGTTGTCGTTGAATTTGCAATATCTGATATGCGTATTTTAACAAACTTTTCAGGAGAGCAAATAATGTGTATTTAAAGTTAGCTTTTTAAACCTTTATTCTATTTAATTGAACGTTAATTGGAATAAGTAATTGAAACATCTATTAGCAAGTATTGTCAATTATATTTCACCAGGGAATGTTGTCGAAAGTCTTACTTTTCACATAACAGGAATTAAAAAACCAAGCACAGCAGATATTATTTTTTAAAATTTCAAACCGTTGCGTGAAATAATTTACACGTAGCTGTGATTTCAAAAGAAGGGATGTGTGTTTTTGTTTTGAATGACACCTAACTGAATTTCGGACTTTTCAGCACATAACAGGTATTGCAAATTCAGCGACGATATGCCAAACTTCGCTCTCGACAATTACAAGTGAGGATTTAAACAAATGACTCAATAACACACACTGGAAAATCTATTGAAATCAGGTAAAACAATGAAGAAATTACATGTACCATAAATTTTGAGCAATAACGTGCAATTTATTTACTTAAATTCGAATAGCTATAAAATAAATTTGAATAATAACATCATAGATCTGGCACAGTAATTATTTTGTACTACATGTCTGAAAACTTGGTAATGTAGTAAAAGGGTGTAACTATCACCGAAAAAAAGAACCTGATAAAATGTAATACTTTTGAAATATATTCGAACATTATTTAACATCAGTCACATTGTTTTCAACGCTCGAAAGAATGTTGAACAATGTAAATTTTTAAGCAGTCCACATATCCATCTTACAAAAATAAAAATAAAATTTATAAACAATGTTTACTTGCTTCCATTACAGGCTTTCACAAATCTACTTCGTTCAAAACAATATTTAGATTCCTGTGTATACACATCATTTTTAAATTTTGGAAAGAGGACAATTTGAGAGAGGGCGATGAATGACACCGAAAAAACACAAAACTTTGAATAGGGTTAATACATATACATTATAGACAGAGTAGATTTTTCCACTTAAAAAATCACTTGCAAGTTATCACAGAACATCATTAATACAAATATCTGCAATATGAATAAAACCTGGAGCAAAAATAAGCATTTACAACATAACCTTTTTCATTTCAAAATATTCTTTCTTCGTTTCCAGACCTCTTTTTTGTATTGTACCATTTCCTTCTTTTAATTAAACAATTCTATGTCCCGCTTTCAGCATTGAGCAAAATCCTAGTTTCTTGTTGGCATAACCGATTCCTTTGCATTAATAGCTCAGAAATTGTCCCTCTCGTCTTTGTCATTTCCGTTTCTTTCCTTGCAAATTTGGGCGTTACGTGATTTCCACGAAGGAGTTTGGTGTTTCACGAAATTTTGCTTTCCAGAAGAAACTTCCGTTGCTGTAGAACGGAATGACACATCCTAGGCTGGAGCTGCTTCTTCGAGGAGAATCTCCATTGTAAGAAAAATAATAATATTTAATGTGCGTTGAAATAAAGTTTCTATAGGGTAGGGAGATAATTTAATTGAAGGTTGGAAAGCATATCAGTATTAATATAACATAAAATTATAAGAAAAGTGGATTTAACGACTCAGTATGTTTGATACAGAAACTATATAATTGCATTTTTATTATCCACTATCAGTCAACAACTAACCGGTACGAACATACAACTGTCCCGCAAGAAGTTTTCTTCATAGATGCTTTTTAGCAGGGATTAACTCACAATGCAGCGAGAACTCCTACTAAGCCATAATCCTATGGGAAACTGAATTTTTAACAAATTAATTTATAATTTCCATTTAGCAGGAGTCGGAGTCTGTATATTTTTTACGATTACTACTCCAACAATGCAATATTTGCTTCCGACTATCCAACTCTGGTCAAAGGTACTCTATATACTATAGCTAACTTACTAAGAAATATGTTTGTTAACGTAATAGTAGTTTCAGCGATAAAATTTCTTCCACTTACAGTACATTGACTACAAATGAGAGTCTGAGCCTATACTGCGTAAAGAAAGTAGAAACTCATAACGGAGCAAACATCTGTAATGACTTGGTCCGCGTTTACTCAATGTTGAAAGGCTCACCTGTGTTGCGCGAGGTCACCGATTTAATGTCGGTTCGTGCCATGGGGCTGACAAACATCGTATGTATGTGTTTTTTCGGGATTCTCCGGTTTCCTCCCACTTTATTTGGTCCACCTTTCCTCCCATAATAATCCACACGACCTCAGCTAAAGCTAAGTAAAAGGTCTAAATTGGAATTCAAATCCCTACATACATTTCTTTAGAACACGAGTACGCGGTACCTACATTTACCGTATTTTCTTCCATTTTGGTCATGTGGACTCAGCTTCGTAAGTTAGGCGATTAAATATTATCATTCGAAAAGAGTTCAGAATATGGCAACAGGAAATCGCATTCTAAGACGAATAGCTAAAATATGATTTAAACTTTATATTTACATCCTTTCTGGTACACTGCAATCTTTCGGTCTTAAGCATACAAACATTATCAACTTCCATGAATACGAGTGTACATTTGAAAAATTAATATGAAAGGTTGACGAAATGAGAAGTAAAATTTCCAACTAGATATTTCCTGCATTAAGTATATTACATTAGTCTTCTCTCATACACTATTTTCCAGTAATTTACATGAAAATATAAATAATAAAAAGATCTCATTTATTAGAATTCTGAACATAATTGTAAAAGGAAATTAAAATAGCAATTGGCTCACACATGCTCCAATCGAAAAAAAAAAACATCGAACCCGTCAAACTAATAAATAATTCACAATATTATTAATTCTGAGATGCTCTTTACAAACGAGATCTTTAAAATCGAGAACAGTAATTCACTGATCATGAAACAGTTATGCCAGATGCGTTTCTATTAACGTCAGTAGTGTACAAACACAACACAACTATTCGGGGAGGTGCTACGTTCTCTGAAGGTGTATATCATTTAAAAGTGAAGATACGAACGAATATACTTTATATAATCATTATATTATGTACGTAACGAGGATATTATGATTTCGAACTCACCTTTCAATGTTGATGTACACGAAATCCTTGTATAATTTCCGAAGAATATACAAATTTAAGAAAAGGAGCCGGCATATGTTCAAGCCAAAATACAGGCCCATCTTCAGTCGTAAAAGATCAAGAAGATGGGCATTGGATAGGTTAAAGCAAGCGGTGGAAGATCCTCGTCATAGAACAGGTAAATTAGAATCATGGATACACACACTCACAAGCATTATGGAGCACAGGCTACGACACGTATATACTTTACAGAAGATTACCTTTCTATCGTCTTCTGGGAGAACAATCTTAACCCAGCCTTGATTGCGCCAAAATCTTTAAACCAAAATTTCACGCAGTATAAAATAGTCTCAGCGGAGTACGTCAAATCACGTCACTGTTGTGATCAATATATAGGTCCGGTGAAAGGAAACACGTCAGGACATCCAAGCATATCAGGAACATTGGGTCATGTGTTTTACGACACCTTAAAAGTTCCTTGCATAATATTTCAGAGATTATAAAAAAACACTCTCACAAAGAGATAACAGTTTATTAAAACTTTTTCATTAATGAAAAAAACAAATCAGGATCAGGGAATATTAGATGGCTACCGCTACTAATCGAGGAATGACAAACAGAAAATCCGTCGGATGGGCGAAATGCCTACTACTAATTCTTTTGGTGTTTCCAGGTGAGTTCCTTTTCGTAATTAATTTTACGCAATTGTATGAACAGAACGAACAATACTCTAACATTTTTCTAATACAAAGAATGGGCAATTTGCACGCAAAACGATATAAAATGAAACATTTGTGATTGAATTTTGTAGCTCTGTTTCGACTGGGTACTATCCAGCACTGCGCTTTTCCCTGGTAGTTTATCCATAAACACGTGAAACACGGAATTATTAGTATCTATAGTATGAAATTATTACAGTCTGAATCTATCAAATTTGTTAACAACCTAGTCAAATCCACTAAAATAATCATATATAATTCCCATGAAAAGCGAGTATAAAGACCCTAGCAGGGTAAGATTGTGAAAAGGAATCGTGATAAAAAAAAATAACACGTGCACTGTAAATACAAGTTCGATAGCACCGTTTTCTGGGTCGCCTTCGTGGACGACTGGTCAAGACGTCGTTTTTTTTTTTAGATAAAGGTACTGGGTTCGAGTCCCGCCCAGGACAACACCTTTTATTCTTTAGTTCCTTCAAATATATTTTTATATGTTCAAATTTATTATTTAATAATTGCTAGGATGTACATAAATAAATATCTGCTAATGAAAGCTAGGCTATATCTGAATGCACACCCAAATCGCATTGGACGTGCCCTCTTGTAGAATAACTTCATAAATTATTCAATTTGTGCGCCCATTGAGTTTCATTTTAATTATGCATGAATTTTTTAATAATTTTAGTACCATTGTTCAAGAAAAAGATGACCTTATTTTTATTTTCTTTATCACGACCGTCTCGTCAGTGTAAATGAACAGCACAGAGTTTTGGATAAGATAAAGATAAAATGAATATTACGTGTGCCAAATGACAGGTGGAAGATAATGTTAACAGCATATTTGCGTGCACCCACTGCTAACCGGAGGCGGCGCCTCCCCGCGGCTCCGGCCCTCCAGCTCCCTTCGAACGTAACGTACCTCGCTTTGCACACCTCGTTCGGTGTGCGTCCAGACACACACTAGCTTTCAGTAGAAATCAGTTATTTATATATATTCTATAAATTATTAAATAATACGAGCATCATTATTACTCGTAAATATGAACATTAAACATTTATTTTGAAAGAAAAAAATAAGAAAATGTGTTCTCCCAGGCGGCACTCGAACGTGGAACCTTTCACTCAAGAAGCCGACGTCTTGACCAGTCGTTCACGAAGGCGTCCTGGAAAACGTCGCTTTCAAACTTATATTTACAGTGCATGTGTTACGTGAGAAGCCGGTCACATGTCTTATTTCTTGGTTATGTTCTGCCACTTTAAAACATCTAAACAATTCAAAGCCCGAATGAAATCTTACTTTCCTCGGAGATCACTTCAGCTACAGATGAAACGTATTAATGTGTTAAAAAAAAGTCAGCAACTCTAGTAACAGAACACTAACCTGCGTTTCTCTCTACAGACATACTTCAAATTAAAACGAATCTGAAACAGTGTGAATTTCTTTTACTGGCTACAATGGTAATTGTGTTCTTCGCTCGGCTTGGTTACATTGGTAACTAATGTCCCCACGCAATCCCAATTCTGAGGGATGATGTTTCATGTTAAACACAATCAGATATGGAATGAAGGAGACAAAGGCTGTATATATAACACTAGCCCGGAATTTGCCTCTGAGGTAGGAAGAAAATCTTAAAATGTTCATGTATAATGCGAACAGGGTTTGTAACTAGACAAGTAACCAGTAACAACTTCTACTAAACGAAATAACGTAGGATGGGTTTGAAAAAGTTCATGATAGAAATATATTACTTGCTATTGAAAATGTATGTACATTATTTTAAAACAAGATTCATCTTACCATATGTGTCTTCTCCAAAACCGATTTCTATGGGTTGAACTTCTTCGCCTGGTACATCAGCAGCATCTGCTGTTAAATCCAAATTTACTGAAGGAAATGCAGTTCCAAATAATACTTTTAAAACAGTGCAAAAAAACTTCAACAACGTTTCTTTTAACATCATTAATAAATATTAACGTTATTTTATTTGCTAATTTTCTTTTATTATTATTATATCGAATTACTGAATATGATGCACTTACAGAAACATCGTATTCTATAATCTTCATTGATGAAGTGCAAACAGAGCAATAAGCACAAAAGCCACCCGTGATGATTTCCATCACATCGGTGTTGTACGCATCCGAAATAAATTAAACAACATTAGAAAAGAATGGTGGATTTCATTACAGCGAAGCAATGTAAATGATACAGGATAAAGTTAATGGTTACAATGTGTGTGTAGTGTAGAAACACTAAATGAAACCTTTTGAGACATGAAAGTGTGACACGAGATGGGTAGAAGAGCGAAAAATACATAGGACTATTTGTTTACTTCCGCGTTGATCGCGGGGGCACAGAGTGGATGTTAAACGTAATGTGCATTGCGTATAATGAAAATATTATCTAACGTACAGTATCTTCTTCGCTAGACAGTCCGTGAAATTTGTAGCAAAATACAAGTCATTCATAAAACGAAACGAAGCAATTTATATTCCTCCGCATGCTCCCATATTTTTGTGTTCATCAACTCGATTGTACATTTTACGAAAGAATAACGCAAGGCTATTCGTATTACCTTTTGGATCGCTAGTTGTCGCTATAGGTGTTTATAGAAGTGACTGTGCGAACTGTTTGCAAAATAATGAGTGACATAAATCATATATACAGCAAAATAGGACACAATAGCTGGTTAGAGTTGAATTGTGTTTTCAAAAAATAAAAAGTACTTGAGACATGCAATCTTCTCAGCACGTGTAGAAGTACTGAAACGCAAAATATAACGAAGTTTTTTTTTCACTGCTTGTATTTTTTCTAGAATATTAATATTGAAAAAAGAAAAAGAATTTTCCCAATAAAATCAGTTTATTTTGCCTTGTGAAGAATAAACAACTTTCCCGTTTCTTTGTTTTTTCGAAAATATCCGGTTTCTACCTGTACATCACTAGTTTTAATAGAAATTGTGCTTGAATTCTACAAGCGCTGAAACTAAAAACAAGCATGATATATCGAGTGTTGCGATATCATAAATATTTCAAGTGAAGCGTGGATGATGGGCAGCAGGAGTATTCTAGATTGGAGGATAAATAGTAACTGGGAATATCCCAGTTTTTCATCCAGTATGTAAACATTCTGCCGGAAACTCACTTTTATTTCTTAGAATTTGTTTCAATATCGAAGGAATCAAATGACCCATAATTTATTTTCATTTATTGAGTTTCTTTCTACATTATAAATAATTTTGAGAATCAGACATTTTAAATGTTCTTGAGCATGCAAATTATTTATAAATAAATGATAATTAGTGAAAATTTAGTAATTAGTCTTAGATTAGTAATTAGTCTTTGCAAAAGAAATTTAAAAAATGGAAATAAATTCCCGGGAGGGTTTTCGGATTGTTTACCTCCCAGTGGGAAGATTTCCACTGTCCATACATAATAAATCACAGCCATATTCAATCCACTAGTGGATGAGGCCTCTCCCCGAAGGGAGGAGTTGGTCTACTGCTCGCACGCTGCCCAGACGGGTTGGGAGAGGTATATATATATATATACATATACCGTGTGTTGCGATATCATAAATACTTAAAGTAAGGCGTCGATAGTGATGGACAGTGGGAGGATAAATAACTGATATTTTCCCAGGTATTTACGTCGTATAAACATTTCCTGCCGCGAATTCAAGTTTATTTCTTAGATCTTTTTTAAAATGTTTTAGGAATCAAACAACTCCTTAATTTATTTTCATTATTTTAGTTTCTGCATTTTAAATAAATTCGAGAATCAGAAACTTTGAAATGTTTTTGAACCATTGACAATAAAGTAATTTAGTCTTAAATTGTTAATATATGGAAAGGAAATTTAAGAAACGGAAATCAATTCCCGGGACGGAATTTTCACGAAGAAAAAATCCCGGAATATTCCCCTTTTTTAAATTTGCATTCCCATATTTCTACTACTCAACAGTGATCTCTCATCACAGCTCAGAATTGAGATCGAGAGCAGAGATGCAAAAGTATAATGGGTGAGTCTGTAAAATCTGTATTAGGGTTTTACGAATAGCTTAGAAGTTGTACGAGCCTTCAGATACATTACATTCGCTATATCAATAACTAAAGTTGATAAAAACTATAAAATATCTGGTAACTGGTGAATATTCGTGGCGGAAAAGCAAAAAAAAAAAAATCGAAAAAATATATATATTTGAAAAAAGAAATCCCGCTTTCGTCGGTCTTTAAAACACTAGTCAGAGATCTTAGTCGCCGAACACACCTTATATGTTAAAAACATTTTGGTGAAAACTCAGAATAATTGTCTAACCTTCTTGTCTTTGGTGTTATTAGGTCCTCTTTATAGATTTGCATTATGCCCTTTGTACATAACACTATTTTGTAATTTTTTTACGAATGTAAACAAAATAATTTACACCTGACAAACATAGGGGACAAGGGTGCATTTCTCTTTTATGGAGTTTCTATAATCAGTTATTTTCTTTCATTTCGTTCTACGATGTACACAGGCATGTATGAAGACGTTTGCCACGTTTCCAATAAATTAAGAACTAAGTGACGTGTTAAAATAGTGTAACAAAAGTGTTCCACAAATGTGTATTTGTTTCCCATTCTATTCTATTTTCGGAAAATATGTTTGTAGTGTTATATTTTCAATCTACTAGTTTCTGCATTACTATATAAGTAGATATTTGTGTGAACATATTATTTTTATGAGACGATATATGTTCTATATCTCGTAGTTATGTTCAGATCGGCAAAATCGGGAAATTTTCTGCCAAATTCGCGTGTTTGCGAGCCAAAAAACGCGTTCTATTGATGAAATATGATTTATTGCTTTGTTATCACCAATATGCAATACTTCGGACATCTTATACATTTCCAGTTACAATTTAGTGAAATTAAATTAATTTACGATAATAAAATTTACAACATACTTTGTTAACGTATGCGATTTATCACGTTAGCGCCCTTGTACACAAGAAAATTGTTTCGTTGGTTGAATGACCTTTAGGTATGATTTCCGTCACAGTAAGAAAAGTTCCATAATGAAAGTAAATTTCGTCAGACGGATTCTAAATACATATGTTATTATTTTAAATGGAAGTTTTAAGCAAGAAACTATTTAATAATTAAAAAATAGACATGTAACATGTGTAGCATTTTAACTTTTTGATAAACACTCATATAATGTCAGGGGCACATGTCGTGTCATGTTAAGTGTCGTATAATTTGAGATTGCTCATAGAACGCAATGAAGTCAACTACTTGTTAAGTACTATTTGTTTCTTGAATTGGGTTTCCTTTTAACAAAAGCATTAGTTTTAAGAATCCTGAATCCCCACCCCTACCCATGAAAATCACATTTCAACTTAAAAGTTTTCTTACTATGTTTTCTTGTTTTTGTTCTGGTCAGAGTCTTTGAAAATCATAAATTTTATCACGTGTAATTTTATCTAGACGGTATGAGTAGACAGCTCACTTTGCCACAAAATACACTTATTAACAAATAGTCATTTTATTCAGAGCTAATAGAAAGGTGATTATGTACACTATTATACAGGATGTTCCGTAATTCCTATGACAGCGTTTGGGAGTTGAAAGTAGACATCAAAACAAACAAAAAACTATATGGACACAAATCGCAAAACGGCGTCCTTTACGAGTTATGGGCGTGGGAAATTTGGCGGCACGGAACTTTGAGACGCTATAGCACTAAGACGAATGGCCGTGTCACAGGCGGCGTGGAATTTCATAAAGGAAGTTATATGCGTTGTATCCAAAAATATCAAAATCAAAACTCCAGAACAATTGCACAAGGGATTATTAAAGTAGAATTCGTCTGTACCACGTCGATAATGCAAACAGAATCAAAGATATGGAGAATTGTGGGTTTGCTATAAGTGGTTGCATAACTACCAGATAATATGTTTCAACCATACCAGAAAGATTCCTGTATTGAAGGGTAGATTAATGTGTTATCAATTCATACAACGTTGCACTCTTCATTTATATTAGCACACACACGTACGGAGTCATTTTGGTAACACGTTGTTACTGAACCCACAAAATAGTATGTTCTACTGTCTCTATTACTTTGTCGTCTAACTTGTCGTCTAGAACTCGTAGATTGTCCTGTTACCTTCTGCACTCTACAATGGAAATGACATACCTTGTTTCAATGTTTGCACTACCACAAAACTGCAGTGATAGGTGAAGGGAAGTAAGGAGGTCTGAAGGACTTTTCACCGATGCAACTGACGCATGTGACGATCCAACTGACGCATGTGGGGAGTCCATTGCATGAAGCGACATGTACTACAAGAGCTGCAGGAACGAACGCCCACGAACAGCGATGCATGCCTCGCACCGACGACGTATGTTCGCATTGACGCGATCGAAACGGCTGGCATGTCTCGGATTTCCTGAGCCGCAGCTGCAATACGTGGCACGAGATCTTCCTCCGACTCTACCGGGGCCTCATACACCAACGTCTTCATGTGACCCAACAGAAAGAAATCCAGTGGCGTCAGGTCAGGCGAGCGTGGTGGACATGCTCTTGGACCAACACGGCCAATCCATTGTTGTCCAAAGGAAGTGTTTAAATGATCTAGGACAGCCCGTGTGAAGTGGGGAGGCGCACCGTCGTGTTGAAACCACATGTGCTGTCGGATTCCAAGAGGAATGTCTTGCAGTAACCCCGGCAGTATCTCCTGTAAAAAGATTAAGTAGTTGGCACCGGTGAGACGTGCTGGGAGAAGATATGGTCCAATTAATCGTCCATTTATGATGCCTGCCCATACGTTCACACTGAATCGTTCTTGAAATGCACGCTCTCGAACACCATGAGGATTTTCGACTGCCCAGATGTGGCTATTATGACAGTTAAACACACCATTCCTAGAGAAGGTCGCTTCGTCAGTGAAGAGTATCAGTTGAAGAAATGTAGGATTCTCTGCACAGCGCTGAAGTATCCACTGACAGAAGTCTACACGTGGCGCAAAATCGGCTGGACCAAGACTTGGAACTCGCGCAATATGGTATGGATGCAAGTGTTCTTGGTGGAGAACCCTCCAAACAGTGGTACTGCTTCCCCTCAAGTCACGTGCCATACGTCGGGTGCTCGTCGAAGGATCCCGTTCCACTCGTCGAAGCACATCCTCTTCAAACTGCGGGGTTCATACGCGTCTCGGAGCACCACAGTCGATGGGCTATTGACGGTGAAGGTACCTCTTTCCCTAAGCCGACGTTCTAGTCTGGCAAAGATAGTACGTGACGGTACTCGACGATGTGGAAAGCGCTCGGTGTAAAGAAGACGCGCACGCTTTCCATGACGATGAGCTTCCCCATAAGTTAATAGCATTTCTGCATACTCATCAAACGTGAACTCGGCCATTGCATTAAACTGCACGATCAGATCACGAGAGACTGTTCTCTGGCCTCGATCACAAAGCAAACTGTTGTACGGTGGAGAAGATTGTACTGATAGGTGTACGTCACGTTATGTGCAGGGGCTCGCAGCGTGAACGTCATACATGCCAGTTGGAAAGCAATGTGAAAATGCTTGTTTTTGTTGAACCAATTTGCTGCGCTTGTTGATAGATACACATTCTGGTAAAATGGGATACAAAGTCAGAACAACCATGTGAAGCACTTGGAAGGTAAAACCGGTACGAACTGTTTATTATACACGTTATTCCTGCAAATTTTTTTTCTTCTTCTGCAATGCACAAAAGTGTTGTATTGTCTGCGTCTTTTCTCGATTATGTTACGTCGAACACACACACATTCCACTATGAACAACAAAAATGGCAAATTGTGGTTTTGGCTCAGCTGGTGCTGATTACTGTGTGTCTTGTGACAGCCTTGAATGATAAGGCTCGTATGGTTCAGTCTTCATTGTGCCATCATGTTGTTTCCGTCGACAAGCATTCATAAATAGAAATAGTCCAATACTTCATGCATTCATATTAATGTCTTCCACGATCTGCACATGTGACGCAATGCGTGCGTGCGTGAATTTTTATTAACGTCCTAAACGAGCTAAAGAGCTTCTAAGGACGGGACCTACAACTTTACGTGGGTACCGACCCACATGTGTCCCCACCGCGAATCTAACCCGGGACCCCTTTGTTAGACGGAAGCGAGCGTTACCACTCACCCACAGGGGACACGTGCAAAAATGAGTGGCATATCTCAAGCTTCGACATTCGTTTCAAAATTGTACAAAACCGCCTTCTATCTTGGCCCTCTTCACTCGTTCTTTGAACTCGGGATTTAACAATTACGTTCGGTCATACCCTAGGCACACTCTTGGAACCAGAAACACACTTCGAAACTACATACTACTGTATTTGTTATGTATGGCCATTACGTATCTGAAGTTCCGATCGGGATAGATAAGAGCCCACAATTTGGAAAGCAACGGCCCTGGCCGTACAAAAGGTATCTCAGCATTTGTCTGGTGAGAATGACCTACATCAGTGAAACTTTCCGTCACGATGTTCGGTCGCAGTAGGGTTCGGACACACATACCGCGTGGCAGGCAGACACACAAAATGCTTCATTCATTTTCCATGTCACTCAATGACGTTCTCTGTTAATGCAGATAGCGTACATCGCAAACACAAATACCACATGCCTGTCTTGAATGATATGTGTGACTTTCTTCCATAGTATGTACTTAGGACAGTCTACTGTAAATGTGTTTCAGGTACACCCAGTAGAGTTGCAGAAAGGCAAGAGTTTAGCTGCATGGTTTGAATGGATGCCAGTTGTTTTCCGAGCAACCCAGGGTGGTTTGGTGACAAACTTTGATTATTATGTAACATGAAAGAGTCCAGTCACATTTTGTACAATGATTCTCGGCTTAATACTACTAGTATCATTTGTTACTCACACAGATCAATAATAAGACTACCTTTTGTACTGCTTTTGCGTGTTTCAAATGTACGTAGAACCCTCAGCAAACCAACTATCTTTCATGAGACATTTCAAAAACGTTATACACTTGCAACTTGTTTACTGGTACTTATGCAACCACTCATCGCAACCCCACAATTCTCCATATCTTTCAGTCTATTTGCACTATCGAAGTTGCACAGACGAATTGTCCTTTAATATTACATATTCTTTCCTTTCCAGCTCATTTTCACCGATCTTTATTTGCAAACATAAGCGGGAATCCCTCACTCCCTTTGGGGATCCCTTGCCCAGTTGCTCTGGAGCTTTGATTTTGATATTTTTGGATACAACGCATATAACTTTCTTTATGAAATTCCACGCCGCCTGTGTCACGGCCATTCGTCTTTGTGCTATAGCGTCTTAAAGTTCCGTGCCGCCAAATTTCCCACACCCATAACTCGAAAGGGCGCCGCTTTGCGATTTGTGTCCATATAGTTTTTTGTTTGTTTTGATGTCTACTTTCAACTCCCAAACGCTGTCATAGGAATTACGGAACACCCTGTATATAATCAGATGTGTACTTTTATTTGTTCTTTTTTATGGTTGGTATTGTATAATTATAATTTTATTTCGGGTTCAATATGTAAATTTCTATGTATAGCTCTACTCTATATGAAGTTTTGTATTTTCCATTACTATATATAATTTGATGTGTACTTTTTTTTGTTCTTTTTACGGTTGCCATTATATAATTATAATTAGCGTATCGGCACGGGCGTAAGCCATAGTGCTGTTACCGCCCATACAATTCATTTTATCTTATAATTATAATTATGTTTAGGACAATATGTTTTACAGAATTTTCTATGTACAGCTCTACTGTATATGGAGCTTTTAAATAATTATATTTTGTGATTTCTGTAAATATCAATATATCTTCTGACGTGTCTTATATCATAATTGTACTCATTTGTACACAATATGATCTACAAGACAAAGAAATAAACTAAAGTAAGTAAGTATAGTATGTTTTTACAATTTGGTGATAATGACAAATCTGTTTGACCTTCCAATTTAGGCAACTGTCGTATCTTCGTAGGGGTTATAGAAATTATTTTTATTACAAATATTGTAGGAATGAATATGTCATTTATTGTGAGTTAACAAGACTAAAAGCGGTACACAACTGGCTTTACATCGTTAACTATAATGCCACATATCAGGGAATTGAAGCTATTGTCACGCATATTGCAAGCAAAGAGAATAAATTCTCTGACCACCTGAAGTCTAGTACTACGGATGTTTTATAATCCTTAATTAACCGAGTACCATTCCAAAATCATGTATTTTTTTTAGTTATTGAGCTAATCAATAACAAATGGAAAAGTTATAAGGGCAGTGATCTCCCGTCTGGGCAGTCCCCCACCCCCAAAAATGTCGAAAAAAAACTATTTTTTGCTGTGAAAAACCGATCGAAACCGGGAAAAATTCCACTTACACCCTCCCAATTTTGACTTTACACTCCCACCAAATTGAAAATTGTGATGATATCTCTCTCCGTAAATATCATTGTTTATGAGAAAATGCTTTCTTACAAAAGATGTGTCCGAAATTACTTTCTTTGCTTCCATTTACTTCCTAAAACACTTCTTATAACTGGACCAGTTTCTATCCAGTGTCATATTTTAACAATGTTTACTATGCAATTTAGCTTGAAATTTGCTTAACGCTAACACCATTGAATGAAGCTCATCTTTATTTTTCATGTTTAGTTTTTTTACCCTAATTTTCAACAATTATCCTTCACAACAGTTTAGTTTGTAATTATGATTCATAATTAAATTGAAATTTAGCCTATTAGCATGAGAATTACATTTAGGCCTACTCTAGCACATGAAACTTTCCTATATACCTATTTTATGAATCGACAAATAAAGGTATAACAATAAGGTGAAGCTGGAAACAGCATACTTCATTTTTGCATTCGCTACACAGGACAGCTATTTTAGTTTGTTTGTTTTTTTCAGTAGAATTATAAGGAAGATGCTTCTACGTTTGACTTATTGTTGAAAAATCAGGTTTCTCACTTATTTATCATCAACTCCTTGGTACACATAATCATCGTATTTTATTTTAATTTCTCTTTCCTGTTATAATAATGAGAAGCCAAACACTGAATGGTTTATTCATGCTTCATTGTAAAATATGAAATTGTAGTAACGAACACGTTAACGAAAATGACAGAAACGTAAAAGAATACTGATATGTACTCAGAAGTATCTTCAATGTCTACTTGCAGTCCTTTCAAGATTAAAAAGAACTCATGTTTATAATGCAAAATTTTGCATTTTTTAACTATCAAGAAAAGCCCTATGTCTGGAGAATGACCCATAGCGATTTCCCCCTTTTTTTAAATTGATTTAATACATATTCAGACGAAGTATTTTCGCAGTTTATATATTAAAAAGATATAATAACCTTTTCTAGTGAATATGGGAGGTACCGGTATATTGAAATTTGATATCTTCCGCAAAACATTTTCATTGTGCATCTCTCCCATTAAAATACGATTTGATATCTCCCGTAATCATAATTATTACTTCGTTTCTCTTAATGATATAAAATTTCGTTAAGGTAGAAAATAATTAACGCAATGTAACTTGAGAACTTGCTAATGTAATTTCCCTGTGTTAACTTTGTTGCAGGAGGCAAAATCTGGATTTCGTTCACGTTATGTTGAGACAAAAATCTGTTAGCTAAAAATTCAGTTTGTTTTTCTGCCTAGCATTGGGTGAAGTGTGGAATGAAAATATGCTAATTATCCTAAATGGCGGATGCATAGATAACTGTCGTGAGTAAAATAGAATATCTACCAGTCATGTCCTCCAATGAAATATCTACAGAGGACTACAATGCTGAGAAACATCCAATAGAAATAAAAGAAGAAAAAATTGAAATCGCTGACTCTTGGAAAGAGGTAATTCTGTTACTGATCTCACTTTAGATCTTAAGAGTTATGGTTTAGTTTATTTCGCTATCGTTATGTATTAATTCTCAAAATTATAATTTAAAATAAATAGATATGCCATTTTTCAATGTCAATTAAGGAAAACAATGTTTTAATTCTAAAAAAAAAATATCAAATTTAGTATTGCTAAACACGCTTCAGAGAAATATTAATGCAGAACACCAATGTTAGAATTAACTGTGTGAAATTAGTTCGCCTTGAACAACAACTTTCACATCTACTGTTGGTATTTCAGTACCGAGTTACTGTTGAACATCCTGGTATTAATAATTTAATAGTTAGGGAAATTTGCTTTTTGGATAACAGTTCGTAAATATGCGTACTTGTAAATGAGCATGCATATTTGCGATCAAATGTGAAAGCATCCATTAAAGTGACATTTATCAATTATGGGGAATTAGAGAATTTATATATCGTCGCTACATCATTATATATATATTCTTGTCTGGTTCTTTAAATCCTATAATTTTGTCAGTTCGTAATTATAAATTACCTGTATATTTCACCACGTTACTGGTGTTTTTGCTTTTTTTGCGTGTGTTAAGAATAAATATTTTTATCGGTCTTTGAAAGCGAAAGTAAAAATCTGGCTATGTTAACCCTCAAAATATCAAGGTGGGTTCAGTGGACTTATCTTTAAAAGATAATTTGATTTTATTAGACCAACTACATGTAACATTGATATCAACTCTAAACATATGCTACCCTTAGCATGTGCGAAAATGATCTAATCTAGTCAAAGAGATGTTTGTGGACAGACCTTCTCATCCTAAGGATTTTATTTCTGATATCTGTTTAAAGGTTTTTGATTATGATTATTTAAGTAGTCCGTGGACCGACGGTGTGAGTTAAGTCTGTATCGCAGGAAAATGTGTAACCTTTTTATTTTTCACTCATATTTTTCGAACAAATAGAATAAATCATCCTATACGAAATATCCGATCTTCCTATAGAGGACAGTAGAAAATGGTCCTATACAAAATTCAAGTTTGCAAAATTCCATTGAAATTTGTTTATGTACATATTTTCTCTATCTACCGTTTAAGGCCTAGTTTTCATTATCCAGTTATCTTCCTAGTTAACCAATTGATAGTTAAACTTTAATATCATTTTTTCAATTGCTATTTTACTGATGGCTAGTTAACTGGAGGTTATTTAGAGCAAAGTGACGGTTGACAATGTATTTCTATTTTTCGCCATCTAGGAAGTTGTTCTGGAATTATGGAAACAGTAGAATATAGCATAGCGTAGTTAGTTTCAAGCGGGACTACCTTTGTCAATCGTTTCGCCTTGATACAATCCTTTGAATAATAAGCCCTTTGTAGCTAGCTTCGTCGTTGTCGCTGTGCGGTAAAACAATAAGATTCAGACTGAGAGTTCGTGTTATGGTTCCTCGACGTTAAATAATACAATACCTAATGCTAAGGGTGTTCTAAAGCTGCTCCACATAGTGGAACGTACACCTGAAATAGTTGAGTCCTGAAGCAATGATCCTTTCTGTGCTTTTCAGCGCCTTCCAGGATCAAAGCCAAGTTCTCTAGTACTTCTAAGTATAAACATGCAAACCTAAGGCGACAAGGATTTTGTTTATTAAAACCAGAGGATTAGAAAATATAAAGAATAACTACACCTTTATATGTTGTTCCCAACATTAGCTATTTGCATTCCAAGTATTATTCTACTCATGATGTGCACATCATTTCAAGAGATAGTGAAGGAACCCCAGCGTCCGCTAACTACTGATTAATGCGTTCGCTCTACACTACTCATTCCCTTGTAAATAATTCACGAAGTGGAGTAAATGAATATTTAGTCATCTTTATTAAATTAGCTTTAATATTTACTGGCTACACTTATTTGCTCGCAAAAAAAGCAGTAAAAATTTAACATTTCCAACGCGTGTGGAAGTGTTGAGTTGGAAATATAACAAAGTTTCGAGTCATGGAAGTATCATATAAGAGTGAACAATACTTCGGACTATTTAGCTGCTTGCTTGTTGCGGATGAGCAAATTAAGTATATGTTAAACGTCATATGTATCGCGGATAATGAACAAAATCATCTGACTTCGAACAATCGTATTCACTTACTCTACTAGCTGTCCGTATTTTTTTGAAGCAAAGCTGTCATTTGTAAGACGAAGTGTTGCCATTAGTAGTACGCACATCGTCATGTTTGTGTGTTGACCAACTGGAACGAGTATTAGCGAAATAATAATGACAATTCTTCGTGACACTTTTTCGTATTGCTGATGTCACTAGGAGTTTATAGGAGCGTCAGTAATAATTATTTGCAAGAGAATGAATTGAATAGTTTGTACACTTGAGTCACTAATGTGTGGAAGCTGCGGGTCATCAAGAAAAGTTTATAGTTTTTTTTATTATCTATTTTATTATGATTTGCGGAATAATATGAGTTTGTCTCAAAATCAAAAGGACATTATTTCTTCGGGATCACATCTTCCGTCAACTACTGATACATGTCTACACTCTGCACCACCATTCCCTTGTTAATAAAACACACAACCCCTAGCAACAACTAGAAATACAAAAAGCCATTATTTCGTTAAATATGCACTCATGCTGATCAACAGATACAAACATGGCGACATGCAGAAGAATACTAAGAACCACATATCATGTTATGAAAGAGATGCACTTTGCTAGAAAAGTGATGGACACATCTCGAGCAGATAGCGAAGACAACTAGAGTCAAGTTAGAATTTTTTCAGTATGCGCGATTAACCTGACTTTTAACATTCACTCTGTGTGCTCTATCTCAACTCAGAAGGACGTAAAAGTTTCAGGCACATTTTGCTTTTTCACATTTCCATAACTTCAACTTTTATATTTTATGTTCCAATGCTTCCACACACGTTGAAAATATTACATTTCCCGCGTACAATTTATATTTTTTGGAGCTCCATAAATAAACTTGCGTTTCTACTTGTTTCTCGTTTCTTGCAACTTGTTTCTTGTTTCAGCATTCTTGTAATTTTTACAGCTTAGGGAGTGCAAACACAGACAGACTTCATGCCCCGCCGAACAAGAGACCACAACTTTTCGTAACGCACCTAACTGAATATTAAACCAAAAACGATTATGTATTTAAAGAAGAGGGAAAAAGTTGAGTAAATATACCGTGAATTTCTATTTATGTGTTCTAATGCAATTCTATCATCATAATCATCGGAAGAGGATAAATCTGAAATCATACGCAACATCTCTGACGGATGGCAATTGCCGAATTATTTGGAAGCCAATAGTGAGCGTGTTAACTCGAAGTAGAAGTAGGGATTAATTTAACTACGAGTTTGTTCAACTTAACTGTTGGTTATCCCTTAACTAGACATTCAAAAACGGTTAAACCGCCAGTTAGAGTTTAACTTTTACTTATTAGCTAACCTGTACTTTAACCAGACAATGAAAAACTAGCCCTAAGAGATATTCTGTGTCAAAATCTACTTTTTCAGAATTAAGTCTTTACACCACGTTTTCCGGCGAGCCTTGTCTAGAGCGTAAACTATTGTATTTGCAGCAAAGGCCTTCCGAATGAAAGTTCTAGAGCATTAAAGCTCCTATAAAATTCATATAAAGTTGGATATTTTTTCTAGTAGATCAGAAGCTATTGTTATATAATACATTCAATAATCAAGGTAAGCGTAACAATCACAGGCATTGAGTTTAAAACAGAACAGAACTAACTTCTGGCGCAGAAAAAAATTTTTTTTCGGAGCTTCGGACTGAAATCGGAAATTTAAGTATTAAATTTGTTATTTCCAACAGTCATTAGCGAATATATTTTGGTTTATTTGACACATCGTTTTGGTTTGGTATGGTTTATGGTCTAGCCTAAATGCTTTTAGGAAGTATTTAAATCTTTCGCGAAAGCAACAAAATTAATACTTATTGAGCATCTATTTTGTTTTTTTTAAACACTTCAAAAATGCTGATGAATATTTTTTTATTTCAACTATAAAAAAATCCCTTAAACAGTTTTTACTTTTTTGGTAACGATGATCCTGGGAGTGGTTCTGGACTGCCTCACCTCACTTATTCTTTTTTTCTGTAGCAATTTTTATGCAACTCGTTACTTCACGCACTCTTCTACGTTGATGAACATGCTTTCTGGCTTGTCAATGTACTCCTTCAAATTGCCAGTAATTTGGCTACGGAAAACAGCTTTTGATTTGAAAATCTGATGTTGAGGATCTCAATCTTACAAGTTTGGGCTCACTTTGAAGTTTTAGTGATGAGCCAGCCGGCTGGTCCTTTTGCTGAACCTCATATGTTGCTGTGTTGAGTGTAGTCTTTTACAGGGGTTTGCACTTTTAAAGATTTCAGTCGAAACAATTCGCCTCCCATGTTGTCTTACTTGTCATCACTGGCTTTTATAAGGGCATTTAATCCCTTTGAAAATACCTGTGGGTAATTACCACCTAATTCTTCAATGCCATTATCAGATGTAAGACAGCCATAGTAGCGAATAAAGTCTTGTTAATAAAAAAATCTTGTAAATAAAATTACAAAAATCACATTTAACTCACATCTTACTTGCTCCAATATTGTGTAGACTGTCTTCTTCAAAATAGGTGCTGCAATATTAAAACCAATAAAATATATACCTTAACTCTACAAAATTAATACTGACATTTACAAGTCAATATACTGACTAAGAAGAAACACAAAAAATAATGAGAACTATTTTCCCAACCTCTTAAAAAATCTTATGCTGGCACGAACAACAAGTGATTCTAATTTATGTAAATTTTAAAATTATTTTCCTGTCCTCTACAAAAACAGGTACTCTCATGGACAAAACTCGAGAAACCTATAACTTAGCCTCTACAAAAACAAGCAAAAAAAGAACGCGATACTGGGGGTAGTAATCTCGTAGGCTCCTATACGATTAGCATTAACTTTCTTCTAAGGTACGTAAAATTTAAAAAGCACAAAAGAGCTCAAGATGCCTGCTGGATTAATGGCCTTACCGAAATAGGCCTTATTCTGCCTGGTTAAATCAAAACTAAAATGCAAGTAATCTGATTTCAATGCCTTTTATTTCACAATGCTGAGTTTCAACGTAAAACCACTACATTGTTCCTAGATTACATATATTCCAGTGACTTTCACTCTTTCTTAATAATATGCTCAAAATAATTATAAAACTAAATATTTCAGATCCTTAATATCATTCGTCGACTTCAAAATACAACAAAAGCAACTTAAATCAATTAGGAAGCAACATTCGATCAAAACACATAAATGCATTTAATTTTAACAAAACACCTCTATAGAAGTCGATTATGTTTTAGTTCTTTTGAAAATAAATAGTATTAGCAATACTCATCAGTAAACTTCCGAAAACTAGATAGTTCACAGCCTTGTACAGCTACTTACAGTTTTACGGGGCAGAAAAAAATTCCAAAAATTCAATCAACATGTTATTTAAACCAATGAAACCCGAATAGCTTTTAGAAATAACAAATAATACTCAACATAATAATAATCGTTACGCACAAATAATACTCGACATCACAATGAAAAATTATGGTTTAGACTTTTAGTTATGTAGTTAATTTCGAAGGAGGGGGGGGGAGGCGAGAAAATCCTAAGTATTAACAAGTTTGCCAAATATAAAGTCGTCTAGAATAAATGGATTATTTTTTTATCAGTTCCCAAATTCATCAAACCATTATTAGTTGGTATTCTGTATTAATATTAGCTTTATTCTGAAAACTCTCAACTGCAGCATTACCTTCCCGAAAACTCCAACTACGTATTCTATTTAAATTTTCGCTTTAAGAATTTATTTCAATTTAGATCCACATTAAATGCTACTATATTTGATCATTCTCAATCATTCCTTCAGATACATATTTACAAAATTCAACCTAAGGTCTAAAAATAAAATTCGACTCGGAATAGACTTGAACTCACAACCCTCAGGTAAAACTAATCAAAACTGAAGTTTCAAACACAACCAATCAAATACCAGAAAAACATTCACACTAGACTACAATTCTCAACAAATTTAAACACACCTTCAACTGCTTTGTCTTGGCTCACTCGAGATCACACCAGAAAATGCAAAGACCAGGATTGCCCTGTATCAATCTCTTAGGAAACAAAAACTCCAATAGGCTTTCTTATTTGTTGTAACAAACTTCTAATATCCAAAACTCGAAAGAAAACAATCACACCCTGGCTCACACACACTTAGAGTACTCTATTCACAACTATCAACCAATAAAATTAATTTCAGAGTTCACAGCTAATTTTTAAAATCATGAACACACTAACATCGATAATTCAAATGCCTCAACCAAAACTAGCATTTGTCTGACAACAGAATTTTGCCACATGACTATACTGGCGCTAACCACTAAAACAACCCACATGCCAAACCTTAACCTCATACTTTTTCTGAAGCTAATATTTTGTGGACCAAATCCTAAAGTTTTCTGCGACCAGTCAAACCAGCCCCGTTGCAGGCTACTATATATTTTAGGATAAAAAGGTCTGTAATAAAAATGTATATACAAATATGGTTTTAAAATATATACATATATAAGAAATATATGAAAGTAACAATGGAATTTTGTAATGTCAACTGAGTTACATCGCTGTGCAATATTTCATCATTGTATGACATCGGGAAATGAGTTAAATTATCGCAAGCCATTGTGAGCTGAATAAACAAATGTAAAAATCCTTAAAAGCGACAAAAATGCTGTTTTTAACTTTTTATCCTATGTTCTACCACTTTAAAAAAATCATGGTTATAGAGCAACTAAAAATACACAACATACATTTTTTTAGCGGACTGTTGTCTAAGTTTTTTTATTCAGTTTTCAAATTGTATTACCTCCTGAAAATTTGACGTTGGCGCCAACATATCTGAAAAACATTAAAGCCACAAATTTATACAATTACTACAAGCATAAATCTTCACTTAAACAAAGACATCTTCGGCCTTGTCAAAAAGTACATTCAACTAAATATTTTGACGTTATATTTCTCGTGCTCTGGGGATATGATTTCCGATCCTGATCCAGCTGAAAGAAACAGCGTACAAACTTAAGCACATAAGCCTAGACCTGTCCCGAAATCTAACCCGAGTGGCTCAATAACCCGTTCTAACTCTTGTCTGAGGCGTTAGGACTGGGTCTCCAATTTTCCGAGTTTGAATCCAGCTGGGGCATTGCAGCACTCACAGCAGCTTGAATGTATTCGAGGCTCATTAATGCTCAAGGTTCTGTAGGTGAATACCACGGATAATTCGTCAAATAGCGGTGGACACAATCACTTTTTACCGAGAGTCCGTAGTTCATTTGATAGATTGTTAGATTTCCAATCGAAATGTCCTTGGTTTGATTCCGGCTTTCGTCCATCCACACTGAAGTTTTCCAGGTTTTATATTATCCACCCTAGGTAAATTCAGGGATTGTGCTCTCAACTTAAGCGGTGGGCACCCTCTTCTCCCTACCGTATTCCTCCCTTAGTCATATTAGCTTAAAGGCCATAAATTAATACAATTTAATACCACCTTCGTGTAGTAATTGTTACCAGTATATGTCATTTGCCCCTGTACTTTGAGTTAGGAGTATCAGTACATCTCTACCTATTTCCGAAGAATGATATTCGTTCGTAATCAGAATCACACTGGAAGGGGATGGGGTCTCTCTCACTGCACACAACATTAGCAGTTTATAATTTTGAACGCTGTTTCTTAGTCCATTTCTGTCGTTACGTGAGCAGCACAAACTCCTCAATGTCAGCTTCAGAGAAACGGACACTCGCTCTGTGACAGCAATTTCACATACAAAATATAAAAATCATTAAAAGTCACTGTGAAAAGTACTACCTTAACTGCAAACATATAATAAACACTTCACCATCATGCGTATATTTGACTATCCCTCTCCGGCACTCTGTGAGATCATTGTACACGAGGGGATCCAAAAGGCTTGGGAAAGTAGATGACTGCTGCACGGCGCACATAGTTTTTCAACGACCGAAAATACAAGACTGTATTAGGGAGTCGTTGAAACTATAAACATCGCTCTGAATTTTTTAGCAGCATCTAACTTTCTGCCCTATTGGAGAACACATCAGAGTATTCTGCTAATGCATCCTGGTTCGAAACCCGGCTACCCCAATTTTATGTATTTTTAGGTGCATTACGTTTTCTTCGTTTCTGCTTTCGAAGAATGCAGAAACGAAGAAGATACTCTGGCTTCAATGAAATAACTAACTCTATAGCTTACGGAACTCGCAAGTTCATCGCCGCAGCAACAAACGTTTGCCATTCGATTATATCCTGGGCAACATCAAGCCAGTTTTCATAACGAACACCTACTTCTCGAAGATCTCTTCTAATATTGTCCTCCCATCTATTTTATTTTATCTCTGTTTCCCTGTTGACCTATCTCATCGCACGCTTTTACTAAGACATCGGTGTTGCTTTGTATTGCATCTATATCGTCCTGTAATTAATCTACATCATCCACGTATACGAATAGTTGATTCAAACCATTCAGTGATAGTCCTTTTTGTCCTCTTTAATTTTTAAAATCGCATATTCTAACGCAAAGTTAAACAGTAGTGGTCATAAGGCATTGCCTTGTTTCAATGCGTTGCGAATCTTGAAAATATCTGACATTATTATTACGTATCCGTACTCTGCGTGCACAGGTCGCTCAGACACTGAACCTGTGTTTTTTAATTCCAAATCGTATCAGGATCCTGTATTACTTTAATCTTTCGATGGAATCATATGCTTTTTTAAAATTAATGAGTAGCTGGTTAATCGTCCCATTATATTCCCGTTTCTACTCCAAAATTTGTCTCAAGTCGAAAATCTGGCTCAACGTAGATCTATTTCTATAAATCCGCATTGGTGATCTCCAATTATTTCATGTACGTATACACTTATTGCGTTAACAGAATATTACCTAATACTTTGTAACAGGTTGGAAGTAACAGGATTCCGTGTTAACTATTGCAGTCCGATTTATGGCCTTTCTTGTAAATTGGAACTATTATTGATGTTTTCCTTTCCTCTGGAAGCTCCTCTTTTCTCCATAAAGCAATTATCAATTTGTATAGTTCCTTGAGTAGTGCTGTTCCTCACACTTCAATTAATTCGGCAGGATTAGTACGGTCTGTTCCTGATGATCTGAAAGTTTTCAATTACTTTATCGACATCTCGATCTGGCTATGTTCGGGAATACACGGTTCTGCGGTATGTATTTCACATTCCTCTGTTTGTTCCCCATTCCGTACACTAAGAAGTTTGTCGAAATAACTTTTCCACACATCGACAATTTTAGTCGGATACGCCTGAAGATGTCCACGTCCATTTCTAATTCCTAACCTCGGTTAGGAACCTTCTCTTAACGAATTTACCACTTCGTATTGATCTCGTATGTTATTTCTCTTGCGTTTTCCTTTATCCTTGAATATTCTGCGTCAGATATTCTTACTTTTTGTTTCTGAACCCGCGTGTGGCGTTTCGTTTCGCATTACTGTAATGGTTGCTATTTGCTTCGAATTTATTACTTAGAAATCGTTGCCTTGCTTGTTTTTGTTTTTCATGAAGCTTAAGAAATTCTTCATCAACCCAACGTTTGGTTTTCTGTTGTTTCTTCTCAAATACACGTTCCTTCCTTGCACTTTTAAATGTTTCGTGAATTGCCTCCCATATCTTACTTACATTAATTTCATTATTAATATAATCATTATTATTACTCGAGTCGGCGAAGATTCGAACCTATTTGAGAGTTTGAGTTGGTAATCTGCTTTTATGCTCGTATTATTTAATCGTTTAATTTCGAATTTCAGTTGTTTTGATCCCTTGCTTTCTCTGCTCACGATACATAACTTTCCCTTTACTTTTGTGACCACTAATTGTTGGAGTCACCTTCCACTCCGATGTACGACCTAACGTCCATTATATTGGTGTGTCTTCGTATATCTACTAATACGTGATCGATCTATTTGAGAGTTTTACCGTCCGGAGATACCAATGAGTATTTGTGTATGTCTTTGTGTTCAAAATACTGGTCTTTACCAGTAGGTTTTTCGAAATTGCAAAAGTTATCGGTCTTTCTGCATTGTTGTTGGTCTTTTCGTGAAGGCTGTATTTGTGTATAGTAGGTTTATAGTTTTCTTCCCTCCCTACCTTTGCGTTGAAATCACTCAACACAATTTTCGAATTATACTTCGGTAATCGGTCAAACAGCCTTTCTAGCTCATTGTGGAACATATCTTTGTTGTTATCATTAGCGAGCTCGGTCGGAGCATAGACATTTATTAAAACCGTGTTTCTCCATCGAGTACGTATCGTAACGTACGATACTATTTCGTTAACGAACTCTATATTCTGAACATCCTGAAGGATACTGTTCTTAATGAGGAATCCTGTTCCGCAATCGTGAGACTGTGTTCCCCCGTTGTAGAAAGTGTATATGCTCCTTCGGATGCTATCTTGACCCTCCCACAAAACTTCTTGTATTGCTAAGGTGTTTAGCTAATACTTCTTCGTCTCGCGTACCGCCACCTGAAGAGCACCCGTTTGGTATAATGTTCGTACATTCCACGTTCCTATTCTAAGGTCTTTTTTTTTAATCCTGTTCTTGTAGCCCCCTAAAGCTACTGCCCTTCACCATGACATTTTTGATCGGGGTTATCTTGCTCTAGCCTTTGTAGATCGCTCAACTAACTGCAAGGCAGCAGTACTTGTTTTGATCCAACTCGGGGGTCGGGAGGGTATTCAGGCAATAATACACAAGTTATCACGTAGAAATTTGAAATTGTATTGATAATGTGTATAGGTCGGTTAGAAATATATGAAATAAACATTATTTTACTATGTATTTCGTTATCTTAATATATATTTCGTCCAGTGTTTTCGTAAAATAAATAGAAAAATATGGAATAATCGTTGAAGTTCATTCGCTAATTTGCATTGACAACCAATAACCCTCAAATAACTAAAATTTAGTGTAGTAAAGTTATTATAAAAAAACAATTAAAATTTATTTCTTTAAAAAAGTGGATATAAAATGAAGCTTATATTAAAAAACACACACACTAGTGTATTCTTCCTGATGATTGTTCCTTTTTGTTTTTTAGCTTTAAAGTATCAATCAGGATGTTTATTAGCATTTGCATTTCACTTTATATTTATTTAAAACTTATTGAATTGTGTGTTCATTTCAAGTACTATAAACAATAAAAGCATAAAAAAGAGTACTTGACCTACCTATGAAACTCAAAACAACGTTTGTAGAATACTTAAAAAGTTAGATTATAATTATGACTGAAGTCTTAGTTAAATACAGTTAAGTTACATGGTATAAAAACTGAAGTTATTGAAAATAAATCGCCGTAAATCCGGAACGACAGACGATGTTGAGGACCTACAGAAAGAACATTACAGAAAAAAAAACACGGAATTTATGAAATTATGTCCTCGAAATGCCACTCCTTTTAGCTTGAATTACTGCCTTTTCAGGTAAACGTAAAGGGTCACGAATTGCAATAACGCGGTTCTGAAAGTGTTTTGTGTACGGTGTGGTCATGTCCCATTTGAATCACATATGGCGACAGTACGCATAAGTTGCAGGAACGAGTTATATCTGGGCTACCATCATTTCTGCAATATACTTGCAGGATGTACGGGGTGCCGTCTTCGTCGTATGGTTACTATCGCACTTATGAATACAAGACCTAGGTATGTTTCTAGTTTACTATTGCTTCTAGTACCACTAAGACTAATCGCTAATAAGTTAATAAATCATAGCACACATTTAATCATTAATTTTTAAAGGCCTTGCTTATTTCTTAGATTTTTAAAAGCAAATTGACAAAATAACTCTTCAACGAATATCACAAAACAGTTGGACTTGAAATTACGAAAAATTCGAATGAATTACTATTTTTTCATGCTGTGCTGACTCTTGACATTTTAACTCTTAACCATGCTATCCATGTGCTTTTACAGGATATTATGGGTTTTCCAGAAATAATTACATATTTTTATATACTGCTTTCTTTTAAATTAACGACATTACAAATATTTCACGTAAAAATAATCTCTCTTCTTTCAAGTGAATTTCTTCATGGCCTTTGCTTGACCAAGCTTATTTCATTCCTTTCAGCGATAATATCTTGTCAACAGCTGAGCTATGAAACACAACAAATTTAGACAAAATAGGAATATGCAGTAGGAATATTTATTATTCCTTAATAACTGCCACGTTGATTTAAAATGTCGAAATTTTGCAAACACATCTTTCGATTATAGTCCAATTTCTTAACATTCAAGATTATATACATACGGAAAATATTTACACGACCTTCAAATATAAAAATGGCGGCCATTTGTCTAAAAGCAATATTCTACATAAATGAGCGATTCAACGTGTCACGCACTGACATTTAAAATACATTCTTCGACTTCTATTGTCTTATAACTTCAGGTATAATTGCAACAAAGGCGATTTCAGCACACTGTTGGATAGAGGAGAAATTAAAGAATACATTTCCGGTGAATGAATATGTAATTACTAACAATACTATATGTTATTTAATGTTAAAGTTGTCGTCACTCACTGACATATTTGCGACCCGCACTTATACTCTGATATACATTTCCCCCAAATTCTCTGAAAATATTGACCTCCAAAAAATTAAAAAAGAAAAACACATTCAAGATGAATGTGTTTAATTTCCATAAAATATCCACAATATATTAATATTATAAGCGTATAGGAGGAAAACACAGCGTCACGCACTGACATCTTTTCGTGTCGCACCGACATCTGTGAATTATTAGACGATTTTACTTTGTAAATATTGCTTTTTTTGTACATTTTGAAAGAAATAAACTAACGGACTCAATTACAGATCCTATATAAAATATCACTATAGTATAGAATGCGTGGTCAAAATTTTTATGTTCGATTTTTTTTAATCTATATTAGAAAGTTTCTACGAATAAGTGAAGCCTGTAGTAAAAAGTCAAACATGCAGTGAACGTTTCGTATATTAGTGCAATCAGCTCTTGAAAGGTTCCCAGAGGCGCAAGTACTGAAGAGCAAAGGGTGCACATGCCTCCCAAGGATTCCACGATTTTCAGTTTGAGGTTGTGAAGCAAAAATAGAGAGTGTAAGTGAAGTTTTGCACAGTTTGCATCGTTTTCTACCGTAAAAAAAATAAGTTGAGGATGCGCTCGAGAATTTACGGGTGTCATCCCCCACCTGGGAGAATCACGCCTCCAAACACCGGACTGGATGCGGCAAATGAAGATAAGGAAGGGGCGTTGTACATTTTGGTCCCTTCGAAGTTGCGCCAAAATCGGATATTGCTCCCCTTGTAAAACTACAAGCTGTAGCCCTGTGTATACGATGTGTGTTTACTAAAAGTACTTTAACAACTACAAATTTATAGTGAGCTTCTGTTGTTGGATTATTTAAAATGTTAAAAAAAATACGATTTTACTGGTTCTAATTGTTAATTATAGAACTAAAAATGTTGGAATGCAAAATTAAAAATATGTACATATTTATCTTTTTTCCTTTTATATGTTGAAATAAATGAATGATCTTATTCTGTCTAGTCTTATTTACGGCCTGGCAAGTTTCAGCCTCTTTTTATCTTCCTATATGCTGTTGCTACCTAAACTTGATCTTGTTTTAATGAAAATAAAACTCCACACTTTCTCTTATTAAGTAGTAAATTAAAGAGTATTGTAGGGTCCATCTTTTCTGAGAGTTTGGGGAATGTATATCAAAGTGTAGGTGCTGGTTGTGAAAATGTCAGTGCGTGACGGCAGTTTTAATATTATATAATAAATAATATTTCAATATATAATAATAATAATAAATCACAGCCATATTCAATCCACTAGTGGATGAGGCCTCTCCCCGAAGGGAGGAGTTGGTCTACTGCTCCCACGCTGACCAGACGGGTTGGGAGAGGAGAGCCGAAGCTCTCACTGTGATCGCCACTGTCTTTTATTCACAGCAGCTCCCCAATTGTCCTCACGATGCTGGGTCAACACCGAAATTTTTGAGCTCCCACCGGGAATCGAACCCGGGACCGCTCATACGTTATATTTAATCGAGAACGTGATCCGCAGTACTTCTGCTAGCATATCGTATGTCCAATTTGCATATTTTGAACCTCTCGGAGATATACAGCAATTACGGTCTAAAAGTAAATCTGAATGTCAGTTTGTGAAGCGTAGTATTGTTCGTTCATGCATTACACAAAATTGATTATAATTTTTAGATACTTTAGGAAAAATGTTTTAGATACTTTTTGTTCAGCATTTGACTCTAACGCACCACATGAAAACGCTTTACTTTTCACCAAATGTTCTTCAGTATACAGTACTTTTCATAGTACATTAGAAGTAGCACACTCACCATAATCTGAGAGCGTTACACACTGGCTATAGTGTATTAATGATTTACACAAAATCTATGGCAATTAGAAAAATTGTTCCAAATACGTTTTGTTCAGCATTTAACCCTAAAATACCATACAAAAGCAATTTACTTTTTATCAAGTATTCTGCAGTGTATAGTACTTTTTATGTGGACCCTCACGCACTGACATAATTATGTAGTCGATATTCATAATGCTTGCCAGGGCGTGAGGGCGATTATTAACGATTATTAACAATAGTTTATATCAATATAGAAAATAACGAAATTTAATGTCCCATTTATTAAATTTTGAATTTCTACACTTTTACCTGAATAATTAACTGTCAAAAGTATCGTTGTGGCTATTATCTTTTTTCTTGTATTACAGTCGACGAACTGGTAATCGTGCTGTTTGGGGCGCTAAGCCAGGGTCTTTAAGGTCCCGGCTTGGGCATGGATGTTTGTTTTTTTATTTTATTGACTTACCAGCTGATGGACTCGAGACGAGCCGAAGTTATTAGTTACTAAAATATGCTCAAAATACAAAATTTCCATTTTCCATTTTTGTATTACAGTCGTATGTTTCAACTGAGAAAAACATGGACGAAGCAGTTGAATTCACAACCACGTTAAATTACGACGATTTTTTTTCATCGATAAAAGACGATAAAGGATTAGAAATACCCTTGATAGACAGAAGTAGAAATGAAATTGAAGAAGAGAGTTCAAATAATTATATAGAAGGAATAGAAGAGAAAGTGTTCGATTGTGTATTAAACAACCCTGAAGAAGGTTTGAAGGTCCCAATATGTGATGTACAGGTGAGAAATTACAAATGGTTTTGTATTGCTTCTAGTATTAACAATTGTATTTTCTTTTCTATAATTAGATCTTCGAGTCTTTCAAGTGCTATTGTGTAGAATTAGATGTTTTTATTACTTTCAATATGTAAATTCGTTCTAATTATGCTGTTTGCGGCACTAAAATAATATAAGTATCGAATACCAAATTAAAAAAAACATTAAGAAAGCTCGTTCTTGAAGTATAAGATAGATGCAAAAAAATGTTTTCTATAGTTTGTAGTATTTATGAGACCGTCAGTACTTTTAAACTGACAATGTTTATTGCCTGATTTATAAATGTTTGCTAGTTTTAGTGATACATTATATAATTGATTAAAAATTATTTTGGAGTAGTGCGCCTTAGTTGGAAGATTTTGTTACATGTAGTGAATTAACGGAACATTTGAACGCGAGTTTACTGTAAGATGAGGTTGGATTTTAGGATACATTGTAAGGATATAATTATCAGTAAATAATTGTATCTGGCATCTCTTTTCTACCTTCCTTTATCTTTCGATTCTACATATGTTTATATTATTTTTTCTTCTTCTTTTTCTCACTAGGGTTTTACCTGTAATGTAGGAAAATGACATCCGTTGGCCCAATCTTCTTCAAAATTTTGAATAAGAATTTTTTTAAGATATTGATTTATGTATATTTGTACATTGCAAGGAACAGGTATTGTCGTGATAAAACCGCTGAAGGAATATGATCCAACTTTTGGGTAATGACAATAGCTGAAGGGCTACATCTGATGGTCGTATGAGAATCATAGTTGTCATCTTGAAACCCGTAATCTTGGATTCGGCTCGAGAATTTTAAATAGGCCATGTGATATATCATTTTAGGCTAGCTTCTTCCCAGAAATTAAAATATGAAGAGATTTTTACGTAGGTTATTATTATTATTATTATTATTATTTGGAGATACAAATTCTAGAAGTTACAATTTGGCGTCCTACAACATGTGCTTAATTTGTTCGCAATTTTTGTGGGCGCATAAAACCAGTCGTTTTTAAAATCTCCAACAACGAATTCAGCATACGTGCTCCACCGTTGAACCCGGTGTTACCCAGTGCAAATGATAATTTTAAAAACGACTGTTTTTATGCGCCCACAATAATTACAAACAAATTGAGCACATGTTGTAACTTCTAGAATTTCTATCTCCTAAACAAATAAGCGTTGGTGTAAGATGTCTTCGTATGTGAATTTCTGGGAACAAGTTGGCCTAAAATGATACGTAACATAACTCTCTTCTTATTTAAAATTCGCAAGCCAAATCCAAGGTTGTGGCTTTCAAGATGGCGACCATAATTATCATACCACCATCAGATGTAGTCTTTCAGCTATTGTCATTACCCAAAGGTTGCATCATATTCGCAAAACGGTTTTATCACGACAATAGTCTTCATACCTATTCCTAGCAATGTACAAATAGGCACAAATCGATATCTTAAAAAATTCTCATTAAAAATTTAAAAAAAAGATTGGGTCTACAGATGTCATTTTCCTACATTACAGGTAATACCCTAGTGAGAAAAAAAATGTAAATATCAGCTGCAAAGTTGGGAATGTTCCCTAGTCAGCTTTTCTTGAGTAATACCACTATCTTAGATGCTTATAAATGCACTTTCATTCCTTTCCTTAAAGATTTGCATCCGCCCTCTTCCTAGGAAGCTTCGGATGACGGTTTATCATTAGCTGAGAGATTTTGCATGACGTCATATACGAGAAGGAAAGATATGTTCTGAAGTACACCGCATGGAGAGTGGGAGTATCGTAGCGTAGTGTGGACAGTGAGCAACGCAGATCTCGATGCTCTGTTGGAAGCGATAGTGTGGAGAATGGGTCGAGACGGACTTCGGCCGCTTTCACATACGCGCGGGAGAAGGGCGAGAGCGGAGCGGACAATACCCGCGTGGTTTAGAAATACATTGCGAGGAATTGGGCTTTCCACATCAGCGCGAGGCGAGAGTAGTTTTCTTTCGCTGAGGACGAAAAAACACCCGCGTTTCCTTCTAGAAATGGGGCGAGACTTTCGCGGGAGCTGCCCGCTGAAAGCCAAGCAAGACATTGAAGTAAATGAGCCGTTTCACATCAGCGCGAGCGCGAGACGAAAACGGGCGAAAAGAGAGAACAGTGTTGCTAGGAAACACCACGAAATAGGCTGTATCTTCAACCATTACACCAGGCCGGTCGGTAGAATTGTTTCATTGAAAGCTAATCTTCTCGTTGGATCATAATAATGTTGATATGAATGTTCATAAAGGTGTAAACAATAAGTTATTTCTTTGTTATGAAGTTGTATTGTCATTTAAATAATAATTACTTATATTCATTTTTCATGAAATTGTAGTAGTTTCACGTCGAAAATTTGAAATGGTATATTCCCGTTTCTCATATATCTATGATATTAATAAATAACTATTTGTTCTGATTTTTGTACGAGCAGAAAACATTACACAGTCTAAATAAACTAAAGTAGGTCGGACGCATCTGAACTATGTTTCGGCAAATCAGTTTGAAGACAATAGTACATTTCTTTATTCATTTTCTGTTATACATTTTATTTACTCGATTCTGTATTAATGATGATGATGAAAGGTGTTCTACCCCAAGGAAGGTCTTTGACCCGAAGTTCCCTGGGCAAGATGAACTCATGATGGTTTGCCATTGCCTTTCATGGGATGATGTCCTGAAGACGGGACCTAAAGTTTAAAGTGGGATTCGAACAATTTGTGTACTCACCGGGAATCGAACCCGGGACACCTTGATTACAAGGCTACGAGCTTAACCACTCATCCACCGGAGACACTACTGTATTAAAGGTCAATATTTTTGCTACTTTAAATAGTCACAAAGCAACGGCAAGCAGATGTTTTACAAAAATAGGTAAGCATGTCATTGTTTCTCAGTACCATTACGTTGCGTTACATGGCAGAATAATTCGTATTACGTGATTTTGGTATGAAGGCAAAAGCTCCTTTTTTTTTCGAAAAAATCGAATTTTCCCTTATATTTGAAGAAAAATATAACCGTAGCTGCAAGTTAATTTATTCCTCAGTGCAAAGAATTTGCTTTTTTTTTTTTTTTTGTAGAAATTAAATTATTTCATCCCTATATTTAATGGAAACGGGTATAAAATATTGAAAACATTCGTTGCATAAAATGGTTATGCTAATAAAACACTTTTCAGTGTCCAAAGGTGACCAACAATTTTTATGTTAAATGAACAGAACAAACGTATGGGTTTCGGTGATTCAAAACTCTGATTGTGCTAGTATGACAACCTCCATTGTGTTTAATCACCAAGATCAACACCGTTTCTTGTGTTGATTTAATACAAGAAAAAAAAGTGGTGGTGGTGGTCCAGGGACACCGTAAAGTGTTGAATTAATACAACCATTTTTTGCAATGTAATCTCAGCTCATTAAAAATTTCTAAAGAAAGAAAATAGCAGAGTATACCTTGTGGAAATTTTGGGACCATGCCACTGGATTTAGGTAACCGGGTACTTCATGGTGACATATTTACGGAGTTCTGAAAGAGGGTTATATAATGCCTTTTTGAAAAGATAGATTTTTTCGTCAACATACCCTCATTAGACAAAAAAAATTGAAATTGCTTAAATTTGTGATTCTAGCATAGTTCCGAAACCTATTTTCATGCCTGTGTCTACAGCAAACAAGTGCGCATTACATACCTGGCATATTGTTTTGAATCAGACCAATCGCTATAGGGAACACATGGAGAAGATTTTCTTCAAAAATTATATGCGGAAGAATTAAAACTCAGCTAACTCAGCACCTTTCTCCACACCAACTTGGAGTAGGCATTCAACATGGAGCAGGAGCTGCTGCACATACTGCACGCATATATTATTCATACCCTCACCAGAAACCTAAAGTCTTTCTTAAGATTGACTTAAAAAATGCTTTCAATGAACTAGACAACAAGCAATGCTCACAGTTGTGAAGAATAATTTTCCTTCCATCTATCCATATATGTTTCAGAGTTATGCTCAAGCGAGTCTTTTATTTTAAAGTAATGATATTATATTATCCCAAAGAGGAGTACAGCAGTGGGCCCCTTAAGACCTGCATTATTTGCCGTGACTCTTCAACGTATTGTCAATAATATGAACACTGACTTGAATATATGGTACTTAGACGACGGAACCATAGCTGGAGACCCGGATGCAATATTAAATATATTAAAGGATATCCATAAGAAGGCAATTACAATTGGTCTTGACCTTATTTATTTTATTTTTTTTTAAATGTGAGATTAGCTTTTTGGAAACTACAATCCAACAAACACACATACTTCTCACAATGTTCAATGAAGTGGCTCCAGGCATTCAATTAATGTCTTCGTCAAATTCTTTTCTTCTAGGTGCTGCCCTCTCTACTGCAGCAAGGAGATCCTTATTAATTGGGAAAATAGCAAAACTTGAAATGTACTTTTCAAGTCTTTTATCCATCTCTGCACACTCAGCGTTTTATTTATTAGGATCTTCTTTTGATCATACCAAGATTATTATATTTTCTGCGTTTGTTCGCCTTCTTGGAGAGAAGTTCTACTCGAACGTTACGATAACACCATTAAATCTGGTTTAAAATCCATCCTAAATTATTTCCTTCCTGACTACACGTGGCTTTAGACTTCTATCCCAGTCAATTTGGGAGGATTAGGCATTTGTCACGATGTAGAATTGGATATTTTCGCCTTGGAGTCATTTTATGGTTCCCGATGCCTGATAGAATCGCTTCTCCAAAATATCAGTTCTCATGGGGATTCTGAGATTGATGTTTGTTCTTCAAATTGGTCATTATTACTTGGATCACTCTTACCCAAACTCGATACTAGATCAAAACAATTTACATAGGATGAGCCCATTATCAAATCTTATATCTTCTTTCTACTTCAGTCTGCAGGTAACTTAGAAGACAAAGCCAAAATAATTGCCGCTTCTTCTTTCGAAGCAAGCGCTTGGCTCCAAGCTCTACCTTCGTCCCCTCTCGGCCTTCACCTAAGTAACGAATGTTTCCGAATAGCATTTGGAATTTGCCTGGGTGCAGATATTTGTGAAAGTCACAAATGTCAGGCATGAAAAGTGAAGTAAATAAAAAAAAGGCTTACATTGTCTTTTTTGTTCCAAAAGCGCAGGTAGACATCCTCGTCATTCGAATGTTAATAACATTATAATGAGAGCACTAATCTCATCTGGCATTCCTGCAGTACGAGAACCCATTGAATGTAGCAGAACAGATAGTAAAAGACCAGATGGATTGACTCTGTTGCCTTGAAAGAGAGGCAAACCGTTAATTTGGGACTTCAGTTGCTCAGATACGTTCGCTCCTTCCAACCTCCCTTTTTTCTCAATCCAGGCGGGAAACATCGACAGTCGAAAAGAAGCGGAAAAAGAAGAAAACAGTAATCTTTGACATAAGTACCATTTTGTAACCATTGCTAATGAATCCAGTGGTTCATGGGAAAAAGGGCCTCAACTTCATAATGGAAATAGGTAAGCGTATCACACAATTATCTGATGATGATAGAGCAAGCACCTTTCTTATTCAAACAATAAGCATGGCAATTCAAGGAGGTAATGTAGCCGTAATCCCGGGACAAAGAATTAGATGAGATTTTCCTACTGTAATTTTGATTTATTTGACGGAACATTTGTCACTTTCTAGAATTATAAGTAGGTAACTGTTAACATGAAACCTACCGTTGTAGCAGATGAAATGTTTCCTTAATGAGCTGGACCATACATGGAGATGAAAGAGGCAGGAGGTTGTGATGGCCTGTTAATGTATTTGGCACCAAATGAGAAAAACAGTTCGTGCTAACTTTTTCAATGATTTCGAAGAAATATTTGATGATGACGATCTGCAGTTATTGTGATGGTGCCCTTCCGAATTTGCAAAACTTAATTTATTTGTCAGAAATTATGTTTAAAACGAAAATAATAATCTTTTCTTGGAAACTATTGTTAAAACTTGCTTACATGCTATAAAACGTTGTTTATTAAATGTAGAAAACAATGAAATAATTGTATTATTTCAATTTTTATGTCAGTAATATATATGTTGCTGACATAAAAACATATAT
>JAGDQP010012379.1:0-35772 GCA_022664845.1 Lepisma saccharinum
ACAAGGGTTAAAATGTAAAATGAACTCAAAGTCATTTTTCATTTCTAAGTGAACATTATTGGTACAAAGGGAAGTAGAAAGAACCTAAAAGAGTCAGAGGGAAAAACAGACGTTTGAATCCCTTTTTTTTATGTTTCTGTGGTTTGAATTCTTTTAGTGTTCTGAATATTCAGTATCCCCTAAAAAGAAAGGGTAAAAGTTGTTTTAATGGTTTTTAAGTTTTGATATTTCGGACAGAAAGTAGATTATGTCTAAGTACTGATGAAAATATAATGCTGTGTACAAGTCTCCGTACGTAATGAAAATTATTTCCTTCTTTCTGGTTACAAAATGACTAGAACTTATTACTAGGACATCCCCATAGTATCTTTTCTTCCATTAACTTAAAATGTTCCACTCTTCAAGGTTGTTACAACTGGACAGCCCAACGAAAAACGTATTTTCGTTTGTTGCATGGAAATAAGCCAGTTGCAACATGTTCATATTTTTGTCACCAGAGTGCAGGGTGTTTAAAACAGTAGAGTCATCTATTGTTAGTTTAGAGAACTCGCTGAATAGTTTGTTGATAAATAAATTTATTTCAGGCTTCAGCAGCAAGTGCTGTGAAGCCTTATACGCCCGCTCGGTCCGTCTGTCGACAACTTTCAACTCAGGAACTACTAGGGTTAGAAAGGTACAGATAGTTGATGTGTCGTTGGAGAGGTCTCAGTAAGACTAGATTAAACCTATATAGATGATATATATTCCAGGGGTGGTCGTAGAGAGAGGGGGTAATTTATATCTATGGAATTTGTAGGGCTAGGAAGGTGATTGAGGTGTTGTTGGAAAGATCTCGTGAAGACAAATTCAAACCCGTATTATTCACCCAGATTGAAGGGACATGTCCCGAGTTTCAGGAAGGAGGAACTTTTCAAATTTGGAACTACTAAAACTAAGTCGAGGAAAGTGGTTGAGGTGTCATTGAAAAGGTCTCGGTAAGACGAGTTCAAACCAGTATCATTCATCCAGAGGTGATTGCAGAGGCGATTCCCGAGTTTCGGGGGAATTTCAAACTTTAAAACTACTGAACTGAGGCTATGAAGGTGATTGATGTGTAGTTCGAAAGGTCTCGCCGCAATTTTTCTAACGCAATATTGATCATATAAATAGGATGCTGGCTGCTGAAGCCTGGCGGTAGCTTATTTGCACGGTGCCCCGACTGGGATCCGCCTCACTTGTTTAATTATGAATACAGAAATGTGATTTACGTTTCAGAACACTTTGAAGGAGCTGACGCTTTAGGCACTACACTACTGATGATGATCGAACGCATACGGATACATCTATTTAATTCATGGCGATGTCATGCTAACATTTTTTGTGAAATATGAGTGTATCCCGGATGGTTTCCATTTAGAAGTCTTTGCTTCAATTTTTATGAAGGCTATGGTGTAAAAGAATAAATTGTTCCAACTAGCTGGGCCTAATGGACCTGAACCAGGTTTGAACCATTGACCACGGTTACAGAAGATTGCCTTCCTAACCATTCCAAAATTGCGATTGTTTCGTATCATTTTCTTGTATGTCGCTACCTTCAAACACATCCACTGGCACAAATAAAGTAATCTGAGAATTAAGTCTGGGTACTTCGGAAACAACTTCAGAGGTGGCCAATTTCAAAGGCTGGAAACTGCTGATTCTACAAGGGCGTACGTATGTGCACCATATTTTCTATGTATTATATCTTTCTCCGACAGACGACTCCACAAGTATTGCGTGGCAATTGTAAATCGTCAACTTTGGGTAAAGCCTCGGCTGTGCAAAATACTATGTATCACGAAATAACCAATGTCACATAATTATCCATGTCACGAAATTATAAATATCATGAAATTATCATTACGAAATTATTCATGTAACGAAATTATCAATGTCACGAAATATCAAGAAATTGCCAATGTCACGAAATTTTCAACATCACAAAATTACCAATGTCACGAAATTATAAATGTCACGAATTTCCCAATATCACGAAATTAACAACGCCACAAATTTACCAATGCTACTAAATTGCCAATGTCACAAAATGAATAATGCCATGAAATTACTAATATCATGAAATTACAATCTTTACCATATATGGCAATATCACGGCTCTGAAACAGGATGAGGAAAATATCTCGGATACATTCCAATTTGCATCTTTGGAGGGTCAAGTTTAGGATGTCAATCCCTAATCTATGAATATACTATTTTATTTCGTAGCAATGCATATACGAGGATTAGTCAATATGTTCGAGCACTCGCTCAGTTGTTTACATATTGTTATGGTATGCAACTTATGACGTCTTCTAAGCACATTGACATTCGAAGGAATCCACTTGTGCTACGATGTACTGCTACTATCGAATGTACAGTTGTTTGACACTGTTTTAGAAATTTTTGGTTGAAATAGAAGAAAGATTCAGTTGTATCTGCTAAAGTTAACCAATGACCTGTACTATATGATATATCCACCATACAGTTTTTGTAGCATGTCCAACGTTCTCCGTGCATATCCCTCTAATATCCGTCAAATACAGCTTTTATCCAACTGAACCGTTGAATCCACAGTGCTAACCACATTTATTATTTTGCACACAAACTTCCCTTATTACCACACAAACTGCTCTCAAATGACGGGGTGTCGGCTGATACAGTAATAGATACCTGGCAGTATTTTTACATGTATATGTCACGTAAAAGCGGGATGTATTGTACAGTAACAACACACTGAAAGGTCAGTGCATGAAATTGATAGTACAGGTATGTATATACAGAACGTTTTCGAAACTTTTCAGTGGAATTTCTGACACTAAAACAAAAGAAGCTACCTTGGTCACGTGTCGACTTAGAATTCGCTTTCGAAATACAGAGTTTCCAACTTCGAGCTCGAAATCAATATCTTACAATGGTAAATAAAATTAATATTTCACATTAAATCAGAAACGAGGCATTAAACTTAAGTTTACTTTATACGAATTGATTTGTTTCAATACGGTGCATATTAAGAGTTAAAAAGTGACGTCATCGGGTTGTCAGTGTTACCAACTTGGCATTAAGTTTATTTTCTTCAACTTACACTACGTCCGTTTATTGGATATTTTGTATTCCCTGTGTAAAGACTCATTCTCGCCCCTCTCGCAAACCACCAACCCGTGAGCAGTACGGCTTAGCAGACCTTGCTCAATGAGGATATTATAGTTGGGACTAATTCCCCACTGGAACCACAGTAAACAGTACCCGCTACTAAAATTCTGGCGGTACAAACCTGTAACAGCAATACGCGAATACCAACTTATCCAGTTTGTCTTATTACGGCTTCGAGAGTCATTATGGGACAGGATCCAAAGCAGGACCCCAATAATTAAGCTAGTAGTGGCATCACTCACAATCCTGTACCCATACACACACACTACTTGATATATTTTCAAGATCTTAAAACTATAGCAACTTCGGTTTCCAGAAATCAAATATAATGGATGAATTTTACTCAATAATTTAATTAACTTCAAAACTAGCCAAAGGGCATAACAACAATTCAGGATTAAATACATACATGATACAGAGCATCTAGTCATATAAGGGAATATGCGTCTTGTATTGCAATAATATACGTTCGGTAAAAATACCAATGAACTCAACCATAGCAAATATAAATAGTTCTGGAATTTTGGCCTGGCAGTTATTATACCTACACACACACACTTGTGTCAAGCTTGTTGCCTATCTGACGAGTAGTATAAGACTGCAATACGAATAAAATGCAACTTTACTATTTTATAAATGAAATGGCATTGGAGCACGAATTGATTCTCAAATTCAGTAATTAAGCCTACCATGTCGTATCTCAGAAATAACTGATAAGCAAAATCAATCACCAAAATTAAAGCTTCAAATTCAAAGTCAAGAAACGCAAAGCAACGGTTAACTGAAATCGAATAATCAAAAACAAGAGTTAGATACCACACAACTATAAATAGCGTTCACCTGGTAATCTAACTTAATTCTCCTGATCTCCAAAAATCGAAATGTTCTTAATATAATTTCCAATACACGTATCAAAATGGAAATTAATGAGATACCAGCACAACCGGTTCTAATATTCAAACAAGAAACTAACAAACTAGTAAGGGCAAAACCTGTAGTAATTCAACGTCTGATTTCTTACCAATATGGCGTCCCATCTTGGCATATTCGAAAGCACATGTTTCAGAACTGTAGAAACTAGTAATGTAGAACATATCCCGGATTTGAACGATCATCTCGCACTGCCAATCCATTTTCTCTATTAAATTTCTCAATAAACTGGATCTCAATATTATTCATAGCAGATATCATTGAAGTGAATATTAATTTGCAGATATGGATTCAAACAATTCTGACACATGTAACAATGGCTACTAATGAAACGATGAAAGTTACGACTCGGCTCAATCTCAATTTTTACGACTTGAATACAAATACACCTTCGTCCCTTGATTCACTCAAATCCAACTGCTGGTATCAACTGCGCAGGCCTTCGTCTTCGCTAATTTACAAATTCTCCCACCAGATGGGGTAACAATAAATAGTAATACATTTTTCTTCGTTTCCTTACAGAAAATGATTATTTGAGAAGAGAGTCGAGAAAAAAAATAAATAGTAAAATGCCGAAACAAAACTCAGGCATTACACCAAATTATGATAAATATCACACCAGAAACACAGAATGCAGTGTTGCAAACTGTGAGTATTTTACAAGGTTAAAAGTGGAAAATTGACACTACGTTTTGTGCTTCATATATGATATTTTCTTTTAAAAGATACTAGTTATTTAATAAATCAACGTAGTGCTATTTGTAAAAAAAAAAAATAAACTTTATCCGAGGTTTGCAACATTCACGATCCGTGATTGTAATCATATAAATCAACTCCCGGGGATTAAATTATACTGTCTTCCATCTTTCCTCATTTATTGGCAAATACTTCTTTTGTTAAATGTTGTAACAAGTTTATTTTGAGGCCCGAGTTGGAAACACTGTATCTCAAAAATGAAAAGGAATTTAACATATTTTTTCTTCTTATTTTGGTGTTAGGAATTAATCCTCAAAATTTATCATTAAATTTTGGAGCAGCCCTGTATTAATTTTAAAGCTACTCATAACACTGCATCTCAACGGAACTAAAATATTTTTTGAATTGAACAAGATGCGTAATATTACATAACTTTATTGTTTTCCAAACAAGTAACTTAAAAGGAATGGCAATGTAACACAAAGTTTTTAATAGGATGAATCTCTGTTTGTTCTCGAAGTTACAAATTCCTAAACTGTTCTAAGGGTGGGATGAATTCTCTGTTGCGTCAAGCTCGTCCATTCCCTCCCCTCAACCAACAGTTACTTCCATCCACTCCCTCCCTCCATTTCTAGCGGTCTCTACGGTTTCTTTCTCCGACTTTGAAATTTATATTGAAAAAATAATTAAACATATTTTCTCTCATTTTAGGATATTAATTTTCAACTCCACGTATTCATCATATTTATTGTAAAGAATATTTATTTCAAATTAATACCCACAACTCACATTCATCGATAAAGAAACCAAAATTAAATGTGTTTTGAAAACTTCAAAGGTTGGCAAGAGAAAATTATATTTTAATTAGGCACCTGTTCCAAATTAAGCAAATAAAAAAAGTATGTAAATATCGTCCAACTCATAATTACGCCAGTTAGCAAATAAACCACCTGATCATGGTTATAATGTCAATATCCTCTAATTTTCCGCTCAAAAATTAATTTTCTACAGTAATATTTAAATCTACTACATCAATCATAGATGTATCATCTGTGTTTGAGTGTCATTCAGCAACTTTTTTTTTTAGATAAAACTGTCAACACATTAGACAGTGTTACAAATTATAACTTTTATAACTTATACATCAGATGAAACTGGAATATTAAATAGATGTGGAGTGGTAAATTCATTTCTAGGAGACTGAATTAATATAACACGTATTAATTTCAAGCGAGAATCATTTTACATAAATGATTTTATTTTCACAGTAAGAAGTCCTATAATTCTTTGTTACAATTTTTTTCTACTTAAGTTTTATGACATTATTTTACTTTTATGTTTTATGGAATTTTTGTAATTTTATAAAATTCTTTTAATTTTATGTTGTTTTAATTTTATGATTATTTTCTTCTTTTTAATTCCGTGTTTTATGAAATTCTTTTAATTTTGTGTTTTATGAAATTCTTTTAATTTTGAGTTGTATGTAATTCTTTTAATTTTGTATCTTTTAATTTTATTAAATTCTTTTCTGTTTTATGAAATTCTTTTCATTTTATATATTTTTTATTTTATATTTATTTTTAATTTTACGAAATTCTTTCAATTTTATGCTGTGTGAAACTGTTAATTTTGTGTGAGAAATAAAAGGAATGCTTGAATGTCTTGAAGCTTGGAATATTTCCTGCGTATGAAGATCTTTTACAATTCTTCTTGTACATATTTGGTGGGATGTCTTCAATGTATAAGCGATTAAAGTGACTGATATACTTACGTTCCCTAGGATAAATTGGTTGAAGTAATAGAGACTGTCATAGAAATGATTTAGGTTCTTCCACTGGTGCCTGCTACATTATGTTACTTCATTTCTAGGCCTCATAAAATACACTCTAATGTGTGAAGAAAGTGTTTATAAAGTTCTTTAGCAAATGGTCTTCAAATCCCACAAAAATGTTTATTATTTTCTTGGCCTTCACTTCTGATATCCATCCAACGGACAAATTTATACTAAACCTCTCTTTTCGGTACTCCAGTACATTGTCATCGTGTTCGTCATAAGTGTATACTACTGGTTGATTTGCCCGCCCATTGGTAGGGTTTAATAAAATTCTTACCCCAGTAGCACACAAACGTTGAAAATACGTAGATTAAACGCTATGTTAATATAGATATCGTGTGATAAAAATAGAAGATCAAGAAACAGGATGAAGAGAGAGGGTGAAACCTTCCTTGCCGTGTTTCAAAGAACACTAATGAAGATGATACATTGACTGTTGGTATTTATTGACAAATTTTTGAGTTGGCAACACTGTCACTAAAGCTTAACGTAAGACATGTGACATCTGCAGAGAAGAGGGATTGCTTGTTATGTGACTGAACATCTGTGTGCAGAAAATATTGCCTGAGGGCATGAAGAAACGCCAAGTCAAATCAGATGTATCGTATGGTTGGAGGAGGCTGGGGAGATATATTCCTCAAAGGTGGCTACAAATAACATCACACTTATCAAGCCTTATCTTCAAGGCACCTTCTTCCTTCTTTTTTTGCTGTCCTTCCTTGTCGTTTTCTCCCTTTTTGTTCTTCTGTTTTCTATACTAGAGTACGGAAAAAGAGGAAGAGGAGAGATGAGGCTGCGGGTTTTTAAAGTAGCCTGCAGAAGATGTGGGAGAGACTTTCTTTTAATATTTCATGAAGACTAAAAGAAAAAAAACAGAGAAGATGAGAAAATGTTTGTCTTTCCTTTACCTCCATTCTTTTCTGCTTGCCTTCGTTTTTTCTTTCTCTTTTCTTCTCTTCCTAGTTTATTTAATGAGTGAGATTATGCTAAATCCGTTATTTTGTATGTTAAGGTACTTCTTATCATTTGTAGCGCCCCTCTCCAACAAAAAATGTCGGTCCTTTTCTTAAAATTTTACTTTCTCCATCTTTCACGCAGGCTAGAGCTTTAATTAAGGCACGTAGAGAGAAAGTTATTTTAAATTTTGGATCAACGACGTTGATTTATCCCTGCTGATTCCAAAGCCGGCAGGTCCTTTTCGTTTGGCTTAGCTTTCTCCATTTCAAGAATGCTATCGCCTGAATGAAAGCAGGTAGGGATAATCTGAGTTTCAGTTTAATGACCTCGAATAGTTTACCCGTTTTTAATGATTGGCTGAAACTGGCAGGTCCGTTACATTTGCTTAGTCTTCTCAATTTTAACATTTGGCGCTAGATACTCAGAGATAGTAGATAGAGAGAAATTAATTTCGATTTCGTTGCGTGCTTTTATTTTTCTGGCGCATTTAAAGTTGGCAGGTATTTTTATGTTATGTTAGTTTTCTCCATTAAAAGACATTACAATAATTTTACCATACGTGCTTCAGTACAGTGTCATGGTGCCCACCCTTAATTTTCACAATAAAACTTGTTTTTTTCTCGTTTCCAGTTTCTTATAGTTTACGGCAATCTCACAATTTATATGTTTTAATCATTTGCTAGTTCCCTTTACATGCTTTCTTACGAAATTAGAATTTCTGTATCAAATTTTATTTTAAATTTTCAGGTATTTTTCTTTTCGAACAGGTCCAACGAATGTATCTAAAGCGTTTTACTAAAAACAATGTCCTTATCTTGGTCTGTCTATATTAAATTTCTCTCTCACATTAATTCTATATTTCGAATTCTATACTTGAAAGGACAAAAGCTAAATTTCAAGTAATCATCCCTCACTCCCCGTGCAAACTGACAGTGGAAGACATCCACAATCCACATGATAAAGGCGGACTATTTCTTATGATGGTATAGAAATATTTTTTCGCTATTTATGAATTGTAACATTTATCTTCACATCAAAAAAAAAAAACAATACTACCACTCAATCATCTTGACGCTCAATATTAGAAGTAATATGAACATCAATTTCTGTAAAGCTATAAATAGATGCCGTCTTTTAGTAGATGTTAATAAAATCGTGCTTTTTAAAAGACTTTTGAAAGCTTTTTCTGCACAATACCTCATACGAATATTTGCCTTTTGTAAACAGAAATACTGTGTTGTGTTTGTTTGTTAATATCTAAAATCTGAGTCCCCTGTATATCTAAAAATATATTTTCTAGCAAGCGTCATCTTTATTTAATAAAAACAATTTTCCCAAATCACACTCCTTAATATTTCAATATTCATAGAGTACATCCTTTGTGAAATATTTTGATCTAGATAAGACTGATGATTTAGAAAAGACTCAACCCTCGTATAACAGTATAATAACTCTTCGTTCTTCTTGCATGCTAGTGTAAAAGCAATTTCATTTTATTACTTTGTAGTCATGTCTACAATGTTGGCTTCCAATTATCTCTATTACGGAATTTTATTGGATAACTTTGTCTACAAGAATTATACCACTAGCCAATGAGGGAGGGAGGAATAACACGAAACTGTGTTACGTCACGGGGGAAAGAATGAGTTTAGAAGGCAGGTTTTCTGAAGCACAAAAGGGCGTGGATTGATCCTATATTGAAGTATATGTAATAATCTGGTGAAAAGTTAAGATAATACGCCAGAGACAATCGAGGTTATAGCCATGCGTCACGAATCGTTATTTAAAATAAATACCCTTAAAGTTCGGTTGGGTCATTGTCTTAAGAGAATAAAGAAAAAGTGGAAAGACTAGGTTGGTCACGATAAGTCAGTCTCTCGAGCTATAAAACGAGCAGTTCTTTTTGTTTTGTCTTGTCTCAGATTTCCATCGCACGTGAAGCGGGGTTGCCATTTTTATTGATAAGTTTTATTTATGGATTTCTAAACGTTATGAGCGTCAAGTAAATGTCTTGCTAACATTATCGAGCTCTTTTGCATGACTCATAGATGGTTTATATGCTAAATTTAGGGTTAAACTGTCGTTACGGCTTAGGAAATTACGTGAACGAATACTTATAAATCTTTTATCCTTCCTGTATTGATAATCTGGTGATTCGGAAACGGTTCCAAAACAGAAACAGTGTTCTTTATCACCTAGTGTTTTTGATGACACAAGTGCTTATATTTCTTTTATTTAACAACAGATTATCAATCGTTTTAATTTTAAATATCACACCTTCAAAAACAGTGACACAACTGAATTTTTTTTGTAGTGTTTCCTTAAAAATTTAGAAAACCATTCTCATTTTACAAAAAATGTTAGAAAATCAATTTACATCGGTGGCCGGTAGATAGCAGAAGTGTCACCTTTCCATTTGACAGATTTTGAATATAGTTTCTCCAGCAAAATGGCACTTCTTTCCTGCTCCTATAAAATTGTACTTTGTTCAGTTGTGCCACCTTTCTTCAGAAGGTGCGATAGGTGTTGTTTCTTCTTGTCCGATTCTTAATTACTTGTAATAGCTCGTTAGAAGCGGTCCCTGTCTATTGGTTTAATTCCAGTTTGTATTTATGTTGGTTATGGTAGAACTCAGTTCTTGTTCAATATTTAATTATTTGAATTTACTATTTCTTCTTTGGTTTATTGACACAGGAATACGAAATAAAGCTTGTATTGTTTATTTTGCATTTAAGTAAGTAACTTCGTCTAAATGTATCATACATTGAAGACTCTTTCTTTCCTCGCTTTACATTTGAATAAAATTATAATCTACGTAGCTTTAAATTCAGTTATTAAAGTTATAGTATGACGTCATTCGCGCCTTGTATGACGCACGTTTGTATTGTATAGCTTAAAGTCACCTATGTTACCGCTGGAACCGAATTAAATAAAATCTTTATTTGGTTGTTTACTAATATAGCTGAAATAATCATTATTCAAAAAGTTACAAGTTTCGTCATGACCTGAAAACCTGCAGTTAGCACAGCTTTGTAGTTTATCCGTAATAAATAAATTTTTAGTTGCTTGTAGATTCAAGGTTTTAGAACAATACAGATGTGTGTGTATGTAAAGAGACATTTATTAAGTGCTTGAATATGTATTATGGTTACGTCAAAATTCTATTGGTCCAAATAAATGTTGGGAACTACCTTGTCACGGCGGAAATCAACGAACGCCCGAAGTCAGGGTATATAAGCCAATGAGCAGCGTTATATCATCACTTGTGCTTGGGCTTCAGCCCAGATCGGTTCCAAGAACATCTTTAAGTAGGTGGTCTTGGAAATAAATAGAAAAAATTCCCACGCCATTATCCGGAGCACCATTAGTATATAGAATCAATGGGGGTAGCTTCGGGGACGTTACAATAAAAACTTGACTCATTTAAACTCATTCAACATACTTTCAGCAAAATATATTTTCTCATCGCTCTTCAATTCTAATTCTGTTCTTGATAAAATGAAATGCATAAGAAAAGTTTTTAAGTGGAAAAAGCATTTATATATTTTTTTCTACAACAGAAGTTAAGAGTAGTGCGAACTGTTTGTTACTTCAGGGCAATATCATCACTGAGTACAACAGTGATCGTTGTTTTCGGCCAATCCAACGTCACAATGGGGTACATTCAGGTATTGGTGAACACCCCGTGGATATGTGGTGGAGCACCGTTCTGCTGAAAAAACTATGACGGGAAGATCTTTCTGAAGCTATAGGATAATGTACAAGGAACTGTTAGCATGTTCTGGTAAGAGTGGCCAAAATTGTAGTAGGCCTGACAAAAAGAACACTTTGCGTTTGCTCATTGGACAAAACACATTTGCTTTTGGTGAGTCACTCCAGTGCTCGATACTGACATGTAGATTTTATGTATCTCGTATTCTAACGGACGTTGTGATGATTGACGTTCGCATTCAGGTGGAACGTAATTTTGTCGCTCAATTTTAGCCTGAAATCGATTTATTTGTTTGGTTGTAGAAAAAAATTATTGTAGAATGATAAAGAATAAAAGAAATACAGAATTGAAAGAAATAAAAGAAGAAATATAATGTATAACTCAAAAAGAAAACGACTTTGTTCCATTTCAATACTTGTCTCGGAACTGAGCTGAAATACAGTTTATTATAATGCACACAAACATGTTCTACTAATCCATCACTCGGTCTCGCCCCCTCCCCTCCTCCTCTCTTCCTCCCACTATAAAAAGTACACTTTCACAGCAGACACTTCTGAAATTTAAAACCTCAAATTTATAGAACTTTGGTAGAATAAAGTAAAAGAAAAAACAAGTATAGTTAAACAAGTTAAACATTAGTTCTTCACGAACTCACTAGAAATCCACTTCATTATGTCACAAACTTTGTTCTCAAGACGCTCAACCTAATTGGTTTTGTTACTATGAACGTTGCATTTCTACTGTTACATTCTTTTTTTTTTTTATAAATGTCGACTTTGAAGTAAGACATAACCTCTCTCTCTCTCTCTGACACACACACACACACACACACACACATGCACGTACATCCTAGCAGGAAATGAACCTCTGATCTGGGTTTGAAAGGCAAGCCCTGTCGTTAATATCGTACCGAAGAGGAAACAAGCGGGGAGGTTAAGATCATTAGTGACATCTCGTGCCAAGACAGAATATCACTTCAAAATACCATAGAACCCAGAAAAGAGGCCATCGAACAACAGCGAATAAAAGAGAGAGAGAGAGAGACTAAAAGAGCTACCAACGTTTGACATGAAAGAGACATTGAAAGTCCTTGTCGTGTGTGCGCAATCAAAGTTCTCCAAAGCACGCGACATTTCAAGATCTATTGTCACCGTAAGAAGAACTGACTTTACGTTACAAATTTAAACCTCCTGTTCTTGACATCGTAAAATATTTCTAAAGTTATTCTCCGTACACCCCACCACCACCACCACCACTACGACCTAGTCCTTAAGGAGGGTTGATCTTAAAATGGAAATATTTGTCCTTTTGAATCAAATAGATTGCTATTCATAGAACCATCACATTTCTTTTCAATGTCCCTCTGTCGTATGAAAAAAGTAAATATTTTTTATTGGTCTTGTTTCATTTATCAGCCAGTTATCAATTCCTTCTCTGACCCCTTCGTATTAGCAACCCTCTAAGTAAACAATCCTTAATTAATATTGTGGATGTTATAAATACTTCATTACTGCTTACGGGCATATATTGTAATGGCACAGTTACATAACGTTCATCTATAATGCAGATCCAGTAAGGCAATTAAGTTGTTCAAATATTGTGTTTTAATGAACGCAATCTAATTGGTCCCCACTACCAAGCAACTAGATACAAAGCATAGATAACCCGAGTTTACTTATGAGGGATGACTCCTTTGTTCATCCTCTGACCAATTTTCTATTACAGACTTAACTTTGCTTTGAACATAGCCTCTCTTCAACTTGATGTACACTCAGAATCAAAGAAAATGGTCGCTAGATCTGCAAAAGGTCTCTAGCAACACTGAGCTTTTTTTGCGTAGTAATCGTATCCTCGTATCCAACAAGAAAGCAGCAAAATAGTCCCACGTACTTGTAACCGTGCTACAAAATCTCCTCACCGAATTAGCTTAATATGCATTCGTGTTATGTCGACGTTGCAGCAAGTGACTACGAAGCACAAACCTAAACGGCTGGGACTATTGAATTGACATTTGGTATGAAGGTACATTATCGCTGGTAGGTTACAAAAATATTTTCAAATTTTCTAAAAGTCGCCATCTTCGATCCAAAATGGCCGCCAAACCTATTGTTGTATAGAATAGAGAGCCTAAACTACTGGAGCTATTGAAATGAAATTTGGTATAGAGGTACAATATCAATTGTAGGTTACGAAAATATAACACAGTGTACCCAAAGACGCCATCTTGGATCCAAAATGGTGGACTTAAAAATCCATTTTCCATAACGTTTGAGATAGAGATACGAAATTTGGAATGAATGTGTATCATAACTAGTAGTTTAGGAAAATAGTACATAATTTTGGAAAGGTCGCCATCTTGGATTCAAAATGGCCGCCCAAAAAATAATTTTCGGCACCGTTTGAGCTAGAGAAATGAAATTTTATTTTCAGTTGTGTCTTCACGTGTAAGTCACAACAATATAACAAAATGTTTTAAAAAGTCGCCATCTTGGATCCAAAATGATCGCCAAACTCATTGTTTTATAAAATACACAGTCTAAACGGCTGGGGCTATTGAAATGAGATTTGAAACGAAGGTAGAATATCAGCAGTAGGTTACGTAAATATTACGAGATGTGTTCAAAGACGTCATCTTGGATATAAAATTGCGGACTTAGTAATCCATTTTCCACAGCGTTTTATCCAGAGATACGAAATTTAGCATAAAGGTGTCTCATAACTAGTAGTTTACGAAAATAGAAAAAAAAGTTTGGGAAAGTCACCATCATTAATCCAAAATGGCCGCCCGAAGACACATTTTCTAACCGACTAAAGCTAGACAAACGAAGTTTGGAATGAAGGTGTACTATGACCAGTATGTCACAAAAATAGTGAAAAATTCCCATATGGGGCGCAGCACCTCCGGTGGGTGGTATATTTGTACCATGGAGTCTTCCAGAGAGTCTCTGTTTACGACAAAGGGGGCGTAGCCCCCTAAACCCTGATATTGGGAGCGCAGCTCCCACGGCAGTCTGGGGGCAGCGCCAGCAGCGAAGCAAAGCGAGTCCATATAATATAAAACCCGATGGTCACTCACTCACTGACTGACTGATTTTCTTACTTACTCATCATCAAAATTCACAGGCCAAACTACTGGAGCTAGAAACATCAAATTTGGTATGAAGATATAGGACTATGAGTAGTAAAGGGAAATAATTTGAAAAAGTCTCCATCTTGGATCCAGAATGGCCGCAAACCCATTGTTGTACAGAATACACAGCCTAAATGGCTGTGGCTACAGAAATGAAATTTGGTATGAAGGTACAACATTACTAGTAGGTTACGAAAATATTACGAGATGTATTCAAAGACGCCAACTTGGATACAAAATGGCGGACCTTAAAAATGCATTTTCCACACCGTTTGAGCTAGAGATTCGAAATTTAGTGTGAAGGTAAATGATCACAAGTAGTTTAGAAAAATATTACAAACTGATGAGAAGGTCGCCATCTTCGATCCAAAATGGCCGCCAAACCTCTTGTTTTATGAAATAGAGGGCCTAAACCGCTGGGGCTAATGAAATGAACTTTGGTATGAAGGTGCACTATCACTAGCAGGTTACTAAAATATGACACAATGTATCCAAAGACACCATCTTGGGTTCAAAATGGCCACCCGAAAACCCATTTCCACAGCGTTTGAGCTAGATACATGAAATTTTTACATGAAAGTGTACCATCAGAAGTAGGTCACGACAATATAAGAAAACGTTCAAAAAGTCGTCAACTTGGATCCAAAATGGCCACCCAAAACGGAAATTTCCAAACCATTGAAGCTAATTAAACCAAATTTTGTATGAAGGTGTATGACCAAAAGTAGGTTACAATAAATGGGGCAAACCTTCCCTTTGCCCCTCCCCCAACCCGTGAAAAGTTACAGATGGATACCATGACGGCGTAGTCCTGTAGGGAGATTTTGGTAAATAAAGGGGGTGCAAACACTTAACACTACTACCGGGGTCTGGGGGCAGCGCCCCCAGCGAAGCAAAGCGATTCCATTTACTATATTGCCGCATGGTCACTCACTGACTGATCATCAAAATTCACAGGCCAAACTACTGAAGCTAGAAACACCAAATTTGGTATGAAGGTGTAGGTAAAGGAAAAAACCCGACATTTTGAAATAAAAAAGCCACCTTGGATTTAAATTGGCCGCCTAACCCATTGTTGTATAGAATACACAGCCTAAACGGCTAGGGCTACTAAAATAAAATTTGGTATGTAATTGCAATATCACTAATAGGTTACGAAACTATTACGAGATGCATTCAAAAACGCCATTTTAGATCCCAAATGGCGGACGAAAAAATCAATTTTCTACACCATTTGAGCAAGAGAAATGAAATTTGGTATGAAGGTCACCCACGATTACTAGTAGGTTAAGAAAATATTACAAAATGTTGAAAAAGTCGCCATCTTGGATCCAAAATGGCCACCAAACCCATTGTTGTATAGAATAGAGAACGTAAACGGTTGCAGTTAGAAACATCAAATTTGGTATGACGGTACATTTTCAGTAGTACGTTAAGAAAATATTACATAATGTAACCAAAGACGCCATCTTGCATCCAAAATGGCAGACACAAAATCAATTTTCCACACCGTTTGAGTTAGAGATACGAAAATTTGGCACTAATGTGTATTATAACGACTAGTTTAGGAACATATTACATTTTGAAAAAGTCTAATTCTTGGACTCAAAATGGCCGCCAAAAAAAAACATTTTCCACGCCGTTTGAGCTAGAGAAATGAAATAAAAGAAGTCAACTTGGATCCAAAATGGAAGCCCAAAAACCAAATTTCCAAATTATTGAAGCTAGAAACACCAAATTTTGTATGAAGGTGCATAACTAAGAGTAGGTTACATTAAATGGGGCAAACCTCCCCTTTGGGGGCGCAGCCAACTCCCATTGGAGGGTGAAGATGGACATCATGGCGGTGCAGTTCCGCAGAGTTATTCTGGCTAAGATAAAGGATGCACAGCCCCCCAAAGGTACTGAGGTTGGGGGTGCATCCCTTCTTGAGGGTCTGGGTGCAGCGCCCCCAGCGAAGTAAAGCGAGTCCATATAATATATATAAGCATGGTCACTGACTCGCTCACTGACTGACATCATCAATAGTCACAGGCTAAACTACTGGAGCTAAAAACACCAAATTTGGTACGATGGTGTAGGACCATAAGTAGGCAAAGGAAAAAATCCCGACAAATTTGAAAAAGTCGCCATCTTGGATCCAAAATGGCCGCCAAACCCATTGTTGTATAGAATACACTACCTAAACGGCTAGGGCTACAGAAATTAAATTTGATATGAAGGTACATCATCACTACTAGGTTACGAAAATATTACGAAATGTATTCAAAGACGCCATCTTTGATACAAAATGGCGGACCCTAAAAATCCATTTTCCACACCGTTTGAGCTAGAGACACCAAAATTGGTATGAAGTTACATGATCACTAGTTATTTAGGCGAATATTACAAAATGTTGAAAAAGTCGCCATCTTGGATCCAAAATGGCCGCAAACCCATTGTTTTATAGAATACACCGCCTAAATGGCTGGTGTTAGGGAGATGAAATTTGGTATGAAGGTACAATATTACCATCACGCTACGAAAATATTACTTAATTTCTCCAAAGACGTCATTTTGGATCCAAACTGGCGGACCTTAAAAATCCAATTTCCATACCGTTTGAACTAGAGATACGAAATTTGGTATGACGGTACATGATCACTAGTGGTTTAGGAATATATTACAAATTGTTGAAAAGGTCGCCATCTTGGATTCAAAATGGCCGCCCAAAAATCATTTTCGATACCATTCCAGCTAGAGAAATGGATTTTATATGAAGGTGTACCTTCACGAATAAGTCACTACAATATAATAACGACTGGAAGAGAAAGTGTGATCACTCCGCTCTTTTACCATTGTAGAGATAGGGAAGCAAGAGGCTCGTTGACCACCGTTCGCTGCGTTCGTTATTAGCGTGTTTTACGGCTGTGTATACCGTAGAGTCAAGTGCATTAGAAATTGTTCGCGGAGATTGCTTGCTTGTTTGTTTTGTGTGTCTGTGACATTCACGTGAATCACGAGGAGCACTATTGGTCGCTGTTTTGCTGTATTTTTTGTGTGTGTACTATAGGCATATATATATATATATATATATATATACAGGGTAAGTCAAAATGATGTAACCGATTTCATAAATTTTAATTTGTGAAATATAATGAACATATCTGAATGTAATACATGTGGTAAGAAGGGTAACTCTCAAAGTTTTTTTCAGTCACATCACAAGTGCTCTATGTGAGCACCTCGCGTAACACGACACACATCAAGCCGATATTCTATCTCCTGCCAAACCTTGTGTAGTGTGTCACGGTCAATCTCTGCAATGGCTGCTGTGATGCGGGCGCGAAGGTCACCCAATGTTGTTGGAAGTGGTGGTACGTAAACACGATCCTTTATGAAACCCCACAAAAAGAAATCACACGGGGTCAGATCGGGGGAACGAGGTGGCCAACGAATGAGAACTCGATCCTCCTGAGATGCACGGCCTATCCAGCGCTGTGGCAATGCCTCATTGAGATGATCCCGAACGCTGCCATGGTAATGCGGAGGGGCACCATCCAATTGAAGAATGAAATCTGCACTATCCTCTTCGAGCTGTGGAAGGAGCCATTGTTGCAGCATATCAAGAAAAACATGTCCTGTCACAGTAGGTTCAAGGAAGAAAAAGGGCCCATAAATCTTTTCAGGGGAAATGGCACAAAACACATTCACCTTGAGTGAATCGCGTTGGTGTTCCACAACTGCGTGGGGATTATCAGTTCCCCAGATCCTTACGTTGTGTCTATTCACATTCCCAGAAAGGTGAAACACCGCTTCATCACTGTAACGTAACCTTTCGGCGAACCCATCCTCTCCCATTAACTTGAGAAAATCGGCACAGAAAGACGCTAGAGTAGCATAATCAGTGTCTCTTAAGGCTTGTAGCAGTTGCAAGCGATAGAATTTCATTTGTAAACGTTTCCGCAGAATTCGCCATACAGTTTTCTGTGGCATTTCAAGTTCCCTCGCTGCCCGGTAGGTAGACTTCTGTGGACTCCGCACAAAACTGGCTCGAACACGTTCCACTGTCTCTTCCTCAGCTGAAGGACGGCCAGTCAATTTTCGCTTACAGATGCAACCCGTATCTCTGAATTTTTCATACCACGTACGAATGGTTTTTCCAGTAGGTGGGTCTCTGCCATACTTGGTACGGAAATGCCGTTGAACACTCATCACAGAGTTGTTTACATGGTAATCCAGCACACAGAACGATTTCTACTCTCCAGTCAGCGCCATTTTCGTTAACTGCTTCCAGCGCCGCGTAGCGGTAGACAATGCAACCACGCGGGACATAAACTAAACTCAACTAAACTTTGAACTTTTGCCTTTCCTTGCGCGTAGCTCACATTAAGATATGTTCATTATATTTCACAAAATAAATTTATGAAATCGGGTCCATCACTTTGACTTACCCTGTATATATATATATGAGTTAAAAGTATTTGTCTAATTGTGTTTCTTTCAAAGTACTTTGCATTGTTTGTATATTGATTTAATGTAGCAAAGAATTGCGCGCTTGCTTCTTGTTTTAAACGTATAACTCGCTTTGTTTCGCTGGGGGCGCTGATCCCCGGAACCCCGTGGGGGCTGCGTCCCCCTTCATCCTAACCAGACTATCTGGGTGAATGCACGCCCATGGCACCGATCTGCCTTTCCCCGGCTGGGGCTGCACCCCCACAGGGTAGGTTTATCCTCCTTTATTGTAACCTACTCGTGAATCGTGATGGCACACCTTCATACCAAATTTCGTTTCTCTAGTTTCAGTGGTTTGAAAAATGGGTTTTTAGGCAGCCATTTTGGATTAAAGATTATGACTTTTTTCACGTTTTCTTATATTGCCGTGATCTACTCGTGCTGGTACACCTTCATAGCAAATTCCATTTGCCTGGATCGAACGGTATGGAAAATGGATTTTGGGACGCCCATTTTGGATCCAAGATGGTGTTGTTGTTTTTTTTAAAAAAAAATGTTGTAATATTTTCTTAAACTACTCGTGACAATACACATTTATGCCAAATTTCATATTTCTAGCTCAAACGGTGGGACGAGTTTTTTGGTCCGGCATTTTGGATCCAAGTTGGCGTCCTTGGATACATTATCTAATATGTTCGTAACCTATTAGCAATGATGTACACTCATACTAAATTTGGTGTTTCTATGGCAGCGGTTTAGGCTATGTATTTTGTACTACATTTTGTTTGGCGGCCATTTTGGATCCAAGATGGCGACTTTTTCATCATTTTACTAAAACTACTCTTGATCATACAACTTCACACGAAATTTCGTATGTCTTGCTGAAACGGTGCGGTCCGCCATTTTGGATTCCAAATGGCGTCTTTGAATTCTTGAAGACATTTTTAATATTTTCGTAACCTACTAGTGATTTTGAACGTCATACCAAAACCAAATTTCGGTTCTATAGCTCCAGTCGGTTAGACTGTGTATTCAATACAACAATGTTTTTTGCGGATATTTTGAATACAAGATGGCGACTTTTTCAAAATGTCGGAATTTTTCCTTTACCTACTTTTAGTCATACACCTTCATACCAAATTTGTTGTTTCAAGTTCCAGTAGTTTGGCCTGGGAAATACGATCAGTATCAGTGAGTGACCATGGGACTATATATTATGTAGATTCGCTTTTCTTCGATGGGGGCGCTGCCCCCAGTCCCTCGTGAGGGCTGCACCCCTACTTGGGGTTTTTGGAGGTTTCGGCCCCTTTATCGTAGCTACTCTCTTTGGGCACCGTGCCTTGATGGTGCCAATCTGAGACCAACAACCCGGAAGGGGGGGGGGGGTGCTTAGCCACCATATTGAAGGTTTGCCCCATTTATTCTAACCTACCCGTGATGGTACGCCTTCATACTGAATTTCGTTTCTCTAGCCTCAGTGGTTTTAAAAATGGGTTTTGGGGTCGTCATTTTAGATTAAAAATGGCGACTTTTTAATATTTTCTTATATTGTCATGACCTACTCCTGATCGTACATCCTCATACCAAATTTCATTTCTATAGCTCGGACGATGTGGAAAATTATATTTGGGCGGCCATTTTAAACCAAAAATGGCTAATTTCTCAACGGTTTATTTTTTCTTAACCTACTCTTGATGATACAACTTTATGCCAAATTTCGTATCTCTAGCTGAAACGGTGTGGAAAGTGTTTTTGAACCCGCCATTTTGGACATAAGATGGCGTTTTTGGATACATTTTGTAATAATGTTTAACTATCTACTGATGATGTTCCTTCATACTAAATTTCACTTCAGTTGCCCAAGCGGTTTTGGCTGTGTATTCTATACAACAATGAGTTTGGCTGCCATTTTTTATCCAAGATGGCGACTTTTTGAAAATGTAACATTTTTCTAAACTACTCTTGATATTTCACCTTTGTGCTAAATTTGATATCTCTAGCTCAAACGACGTGGAAAATGGATTCTAGGTCCACCATTTTGGGTTCAATATGGCGCCTTTGGAGACATTTGGTAATATTTTCGTAACCTACTAGTAATAATGTATCACATTACTAAATTTCGTTTCAGTAGCTCCAGCCGTTTAGGCTGTGTATTGGACCAAATGTCCTGCGGATGAAAAGTCTTTTGGATCAAATGTCGATTGGACGAAATGTTCTGTGGACGAAAAATCTGTTGGACCAAAAGTCGATTGGACGAAAGGTCTTGTGGATGAAAACTCCGTTGGACCAAAAGTCGATTGGACGAAATGTCTTGTGGACGAAAAATCCGTTGGACGAAAAGTCAAGTGGACGAACTCTCTGTGGACGAAATGTCTGTAGACGAAATGTTTGTGGACGAAATATCGCGTGAACAGAATTTCGTTGGACGAAATGTGGTATCACCTCTTCCGTATGCTGCGATGTTTGTATCTCTTGAACATCTGTAGTGCATGATATTTAACGAAATAGTAATGATTCATCGCTATTCGTAATACTTTCTAAGATCACTGGCTATCGCTAGGTGTTTACAGAAGTGTCTGTGATAATTGTTTGCAAGGAAATTAGTGTTATAGATCCTACATATAGTTTTATATGCTGGTAGCCATAAAGTAAAGTTTATCTGAAAAAAATAAATATTTCTCTAAATTGATCTATAGTTTTGTGTCTACCATAAGAAGAATTATAGAGTAACGATTCATACCCAAACGCACGATTTAAATATTATTAATAATTTAGTCCTGCCTAAATCAAATGGTTGTGTTAGAAAAGAAAAGAACTACATATTTCTTCAATATATTCATTTAAAGGTGGTGCAAAGTTATCCCATGATTCGTATAACTTTGTGCCATTACATGTTTATATTTTGAGAGCAGTGTTTTACATGTAAGTGCAAAGTAATCCTACAATAGGACATCTTGTGAGTATTGTTATAAAGTCTGACATCTGTGCTTAAAGACCAGGCCGTCCGAGTGTTTCCTATTTGAGCTCTTACTCTTGCAACAAGGCACAATTTTAGAGGGTATAAATCCTTGTTTTTGATCCATTTGGTCAGGCGTCTTGTTCATTATAGAAACTCTTCACTTGTGTTGAGGTTCTTTCGTCTGCAGGACGTGTTTGTATATTTTTTATTATTTAATAAACGAATGTTACTGGATTCAGAGCTCAACTGTGTGGGTTCACAAGTTTGATTGCTCTGATTTGCTGGTACAGATATTTGCAATCTTATGTCCTTACAGCATTAGAATTTATCATCAATTAATTTGCAATGCCAGTAGTTAAATATGTATTTGAATTTGAATTTTTAAAGACTTTTAGGCAACTTTGGCTCGGGCCGAATGGATGCTGATGAAATAATTTATAGACTGAAGGAAGTGGGAGGGTTTCAGCTTAAATTATGAATCTTATGTCAAAGTATAGGCTGAACGTTTACTGCAGGATGAGTGACACTGCACCATGTATGTTTATTTACTACAATTTCAAGTCAATATATTTGTGGGGCTTTGTACCAAAAATGTCGTGGTGTAAATAGAAACCGGCTCTCCTTTGTCATTTCACTAAAATCACTCCTGACGTTTTGTATACGTTTCTTTTCAAATTAATTATACATAATTTTAAACAGCACTAAATGAAGACTGAACCCATCTATAACACAAACACGAGAATGCTTACTTACACCTCTTGCTCACTAACGATATTAGAGCGTTGTTTCAGTCTTCGCCTCAAACCAAGCTTTTTCACTAAATAGCTCTCAGAGCCAACTAGTAGCATCAAGCGTTTTCCTAATTTTTCCGCAGTTGGCAACACTCACCGGCATTTTCAATCTCGCAAACACAAAATCTTGCTCGTTTGAAAATGTTGAAGAGGCATAAGTGACCCCGCTTTACGGTATTCATTAGTTGTTTTTTTCTTGAAATTGCTGTTCAAATGTTGATATAAGAATTTCTCTATCGTACTTAATTTAATAACTTCGAACAACTCACTCAATATATTACTTATTCGAATCGAAAGCAGAAATACATGTATAAGACTGATATTATTATTATTATTTATAGTAGTGCAGTACAGATGTTGCGCCTTGTCGTTAAAAGACAATTGGCATATTATGCGCTAAATATGTTTAGAACATTTATTGTGAGCGGTGCTTAAATAGATGTGAAAATTAGTACTTTAGCGAGCATATTTGATAGTTTTAAGAGTGGTAATAATATTTTATCCCAAATACTTTCAGTAAAGTGCTCACCTACCTTTAGCGAATTAGATATACCTTTATGTGGGAGACTTCATGGTTATACATTGTATTGTCAATGAATGTATATTTAGCATTTTTATGTAAATAAAATGGCAGGTAACATATTTCTCACTCTGTAAGGAATAGTCAGGCCAACACACTCTAGAGACACTCTAGAACAAGTTAATAAATTAACTCAAAAATCCTTGATTACTTTTTTAAAAAACTAATATTGATGTTGAATCAGTATCGGAACAAGGAAGTCCTCCATTATAAAAGCAGAAATGTGTTCATACCATCTTGTGTTTCTTGTATTTCTCCGTTCTTAGACCCTGGCGGGAATTGAACCTGCACGGAAATCGGGAGCGCTAACCTCTCTGCCAGTTCAAAGTCATAGGATATTTGAAGATCATGTGAATAGTAAGTAATGTGGTGAATATTCTGTTTTACAGTTTTGCAGAGTAATTTTGTGAAACACGTACCCGGCAGTCTAAATAAAATCATGCCAATATTTTTATAGTTGTGTCTACGGTTTTTTTTACCGTGGAGAAACTTTGTTGGTTTTCCTCATATGTAATGAGAAATACAATCTATATTGACTGCATAAAGATTGCTTCGCTAATTACTTCTTCGTACTAGGATCGCCATAGCACTTCCCCGGAGTTTTTAACTGATAAATAATATAATCCATATTAAAACATGCATGTTTCGATAAATATCGCAAATATAAATCATCAGTTTAGTAAATAACAGACAATGGTGTATAGTTGGAACAAACATGAACGTCGATACTTGTTTATCAAGGAAACTAACGTAACTTATTGATAAACGATTAGCTATCTAAAGATCTCTAGGGCACAAATGAAAACGATGCCTACCGTAAATTCTTAGGCACTTGTTTTACTTCTGTAAGATTGGGGAAACCACGTTTTCTTTAGTCTGGGAGTAAGAAAAGAAAAACATATGTTTATATTTATTTATTTATTAGAAGTTAGCGCCGATACAGCAAACGCCATTTTACACCGTTCTTATAACAATGTGATTAACAATAAAATAATAACAATAAATATACAATTAGAAATAAGATCAGTTTTTTTTATTCCAGATTCATATAACAAGCCTTTAGACATTTACTTTTACTGAGACAGAATTCTGGTGGTAAAGGAAGAGTATTGTAAAATTGTGATAATCTGTATGCAAGAGATCGCTGGACCAAACACAATCTCTGTTGAGAGGTAGAAATGATGATGTGAACGAGAATTTTGTCTGGGTACTCTTAAGTTAAAAAGAGGAAGAAGGTCGTTGGTCCTGAGTGTACCCAGCATTATTTTATAAATACATTTTAAGTCATTTAGTTTTCTTCGTGTGTCTACATTTTTTAAGTCAGGAGAATTCAAAATGTCTACGTTAGATTTGGGTTGGAGGTTGGGTGCCCTGTGTTGTACAATGCGAATAAAGAAATTTTGGACTTTGTGCAATTTAGATAAGTTGATTTCACAAGTCATAGACCAGATAGATAAACAGTATTCAACAGCAGGGAGTACACAAGTAAGAAAATATTACCGAAGGGCTCTGAAATCTTTAATATCAAGAAGCACCTATTGAAAAGAATGGTGAGAGGTGCAGATAATGGTTGGGCTAGTTCAATCAGAAATATGGAATTTATTTTGTCACGCCCAGAGGCCCTGGAGGATTTTAGAGAGGTTAAAAGGTGATACACTTCCGCAGGGGTTGTGTTTATATCTGCTAGGAAATGGGGAATTTTAGACTTTACATCAGGAAAAAATGGAGGATCTGAACAAGCATTAAAATTGTCATAGAAGCAGTCATTAAATAAATCAGCCCTTTCGTTGAATGAAGCAGTACGTTCACTGTATGACACTAGAGATGGTGGACCTGAGTTTTGTCGCCTGCAGTTTATAAGAGACCAAAAGCGTTTAGGATTGGTTACAGCTTGTGATGAAACAGATTCAATATAATTATCATAATCTCCACGAAGGAGTGTTTTACGTAACTTGCGTTATTGAATGAAGACATTATGAGTTTGATTATTGGGATACTGTTTCCAGAGCGACCAAGCACGCTTCTTGTTCTTGAGGGCAAGTTTTGTTTCCTGACTGTATCATATACCACATCGGAAATTTACTGGATTTTGCTTTCTTGACAGGAACATACTCTTTTATAAGGGCGTCCAAGCATGCATGAAAGAAATCCAACGCATCCTCCACGTGTCCTGCTTTTACAATTTCTCACGATATTGTTTTTATTGCAGTTTCTGTCACGTATTGCCCCATTTCTGGAATAATCAAGAAGAGGAAACAGTCCATAAACTTAAATTTCAGTTGTTGATCCAAAATAGTATGATCAATTAGAATTGCACCAATCAACGTGCACGACGATAGTGCTCAGTGTTCGGATCAGTGTTTGTGGATTTCAAACTTAACCCCTTATTTAATTGGGTCTGGCCGAAGTCATTAATTTAATTTAAACACACATATATATATATATATATAAAGTAGATGTTAAGGAAAATGGATTAATTGTTTCTTCCACCCTTTCTCTCTTCGTCAATTTAATTCATTTTTTTTATTTTCTTATCCTTAGACTTTAGATGCCAATACACATTACGATTGAGAATTGTGCCTGTTTTAAAACTACTTTTATTGCCTATTATCAACATTTTTACATTCTTTTCTTTAGCTCACAATGGTTTATTGTGTCCTCAAATTTTGAAACGTTAATTTAACTCATTTCCCGACGCCATAGAATGATGAAATTTTGTTAAGTGGCATAAGTCAGGTGACGATAAAATGTTACATGTTACTTTCACATATTTCTATATTTTAAAACCATATTTTTTTAAAAATATGGACTTCTTTTATCCTAAAATACATACTAACTTGCAACAATAATCGGTTTGACATGTTGGAGAATATTTTAGGAATTTGGTTACAAAGTTTTTTTTAATTACTTTTTTGCCTACCTGAACAGTTTGATTCTATTGATTACAATGTTTGTCAATATACCTGACTCGTACGCAACCCAGAATACATTACTGTAAACAAGGGTTGCATAAGAGTAAGGCTGAGGAGCTCAAGCCTCTCCATTCTACACAACATGAATCGGAAGGTGGATCGATCATATTAAAACTTTGAGTTGCAACTTGGTAACCTAAGAAAAAAATCTTATGACTTAAATAATGGTATTCAACTTGTAGTAATGTAAAAATAAATAATATAGTGATGTGGTACTTCCATGATTAGAAGGAAACCGTATCTCAGTTAATACAGCGTTGGCTTAGGAATCGGAAGATCGTTGAGACGATACCGACAGCTTCCCATCCTGACATATTTATTTTAGTCACACCAGGAACGGGATGGTATAGCTATGGACATTTTGGAAAATATTTCAGAAATTTGGAGAGATGTACCACTTGTGTGTAACAACTATGAACGAAAAATTAAAATTAAGATTAATAATTCCCATTGAGCCACAAAATATATATCTCTCCGGGATAAAACTAAGGCACTATGAAACTTGGTGAGATTATTGGACTTAGATTTTTTTCCCAACAATAAGTGACATACACTATTTTCAAATATCACAGAACATTATCAGGATAATATTTTCCACAAAAGCACGTCACGTCATGTTGTCATGCAAAAATTAACACGATATTTCAATATATTTATTTTGCAGTACGAAACGTTAATTATACATACGAGTCCGAATTTTTGTCCATAGGTGTACCTTCAAACTACGCGCTGGACAACTTCCTTCCATCATTCTATTATCTATCTTATCCCGGACTGAGCCAAAGTTACCTAAAGGCCATACGTATTTTTAAAAAATCTCAAAGGTATAAAAATTCCAGTAAATATGCTATAATTTAGTCAAACTAGACAGAAATATGACTTTAAAATCATTTATTTTGTTTTTAGGTTCATGAATTTTAGAAATTAGCTGGTTTTGCGTATTATAACGAGTTTATAACTTTTCTTATCATTAACAATCTAGTTGCTTTTATTGGGAACTATATAATTATGACATAATTAACGCATTACTTAGGTTACTTTCTTCATTCTACAATACACAGAAGTAATGTTACACAACTCTAGAATAATAACAGAAAAACCGGATTTGATTTCCGTTCATTGCGCTGACCGGTTTTTCAGCACATTACAGAATACAGAATACAAAAAAGTGGTTAATTTTAAACTTATAATGCTTTAATCGATTCAACTGATTGTTGTTCCCTTAACCCTAAATTCCATGTTACATTCTCTTTCTTTGGTACTGAATCTACAGTCTCTTTCACGTAGACAGTAATAATAATACAAAAAAACGTTCTAACTTGTTTCCCCCCTTAAATAGCACTATTACAATTTCCAGACGACAAGGACTTAACAAGGGTCTGTTTGTAGTAATGGTAGTAATTCTTGTTCTAGATTTAAGGTTACAGTATTGTTACGAGTATAGGAAGCACTTGCGGACGTGACTTGACTTATATGAGGGGAGTGTAAATTAATGGGTTTGTGGAGTGGGGATGGGGAGAAAGAGAGACAGAGAATTTTCACCTGCAGTAATCTACCTAGCAGAAACTTTGGAGAGACTTGAAGAGATAAATTGATGAAGAGCAACTATTTTCAAAAAGAAAATTTTTGGCAGAGTAATTTTGGAACCTAAATAGGTACTCTACTTTTGCAGATTTTTTTTTAAATAATCACTTTAATATCTTAAAAAGCAAATATTTTAATCCAAATATTTTGAAAACAAGAACTCTTAATCACAATTTATGTACGCTGAAATAGCTTATACACACACGAAACTACTTACGCTCTTTAAATCCCATGCTCTGTAGCCAGGTACGTCGTTACAGGGGCTAGGGGGCTCAAGCCCCGCAAAAATCTAACTTAAGCTTCGTTAATGGCGTCACCGGACATTTTATCCTAGCAGCATCATTGTGAGTTCATTTTGAAAAAAGTTATCTTGATAGAGTGCAAAGTTTAGATGGTATTGCACCAGGAGAAACAGTAATCGAATACTTTCTAGATGAAACGTTTTTATCACTCGTGCTCTATGTGCATGTTATTAAGTGTGCTGTACCACAATAATCCACTGAATTCCTAAGATGGGAATACTTGGAGGTTACTACGCAAATCAACTTGCTTCACGTGCGGTGCCTGCCGTAATTTCATAAGATTTACACATTTTAACGTCACAATATGAAAATGCTAAATTTAATAGTTTGGTAAACAAAATCTAAAACCAATCATTTATCTGTAAATAAAACTAGCAAGCATACCGTCAATGAGATCATATCGAAAACTATTCTGATTTTTTTCTAGGGGTATGTAAATCCTATACAGAGGTAATATACAAATAAATTAGCTGCCCATATTAACTTCAAGGTACCGAGATAGGGGGTGGAATATTGGTCGAAGTGTACAGAAAAGTGTATTTTTTTGTGATTCAATCAACAGAAGTCACTTCTGCTTTATTCTCGTCCTGGAATAAAACACTGTCGAGTTGTAGTGTCACCTCTTACATCCCAACACTCCTCGTCAGGGACGTATTTAGGGAGTCTGAACCCCCGAAATTCTGATTTTGGGGTAAAATCCATGTAATTTGGGCTTCGGGGGATCCAGAACTCCCCCAAAATACGTTCCTGGAGAAGAGAGCTGAGATACAACTCGGCTGTGTTTCATTCCAGGACGAAAGCGAAACAGAAGTGACTTCTGGTGATTGAATCATAAAAACAATTTTCCTTTTTGGATATTTCGATCAATATTCAAATCCTTATCGTGGTACCTTGCAATTAATCTGGGCAACTAATTTATTTGTATATTACCTTTCTATATAGGATATAGATTTTTCTAGCATTTTTTTTTTCAAATTTTCTTCAGTTCCTTAAATTCTGTAATAGTACCTTCACATTAGGCTCTTGTCGATTTCCCTCTATCATCCTCCCCCTTACCCCATCCTTGCCTGAGTAAATTCAACGAATCAACTGGTAATAAGACGGAGGTTCGAGTTATGAACATATTGATCATTCTGACTACGGGGTTTTCAGGAATTTACTCAGCTTCCCAATCAAAACTCTTAGAATGGAAGCATTGACACCTAATTTTTAAGTCTCTTTCCCCCTGAGGAACATGGAAAATTTAACTGTAAATGATGAAAATACGGCTAATGTCATTCTTAAATAACAAGAAAGAAATTCTTACCTAAATTTGAATTAATTTTTGAACTTTAGGCATATCAGGTTCATTCTGGATATGGGTGGGGAAAATGATGTTGGGTGGTAGTCGGCAAGGGCCTAGTTAGTACGTCCTTCCTGGCACTCAGGGTAGGCAGAGTCTGGGATCGTTCCCAGGACTTTTGGTTTTAAGCCAACGCTCTACCAACTCAGCCACGGCTGTTTGGTTCTCACCTAAATGTTTTATATTTAAAATGAATAAAAATATCTGCTTAGTCTTTTAATATAAAACAATATAAATTGAAGCTACTGAAACATAGGAAGGGAGACGAGAAAGTGAAATAATAAACGGGTATTGTTTTCTTCTCATTATTTTAAGAATTAACCAACATTCACAGAAGTTAGGGGAAAAAAGCCATTAAATTGTTTGCCACGAGTCATTTTACACTTCACCGACACGTACCACTTGGTAATAGCCAATTCACGCAACATAGTATGAAATGACACATGATCGTGTTCACATGTGCAGGATATTAGCCATGTTCTTCTGTCCTACAACCTTCCATTTTCTTTAAAGAAAAAAAAGACTTATTAATTTGCTTATACACTTTAATTTATTACCCACAAGATGTACTCAGTGTGTTTTTTTTTGAACACTCTATAATGTATCAAAATACAGGTTAAATATTTGTAAAGTTATGCATTTTATGAGGACGCAAAAAAATTTATTGATTTTCATTATTTCTTCTTCGTCTTTTTCAGTGGAAACCACGCTGGGGTGTTGTTACAAAGCTCTCTCCTGCTGCAGGTGAGTATCACGAGAAATAATTAATTAAATCTTTACTTGCGTGGTACTGCATAAATACTGTACTGTCTGAGAAATTTTTTATTGTTTTGCGTTATGTTGTTTATGGAAAATTATGTTATTGCTCTGTTTTTACTTTGCATTTTAACATTTATTTTCTGCCGATAGTGCAGGTTCTTTTGAAGAATTTGTTTATATACAATAGGCGTCCAAAACTACCCAGAGAAAGAGCACCTAAATTAGATTATACTCTTATAACAAAAGCAAATGGCCGCTACGATTGTGAAGGTTCCAAGATCTCTTGATATACACATTCATTTTTATAGACTAGGTTGACATACTATTCTATAGATGTTTCTCTAGTAGTACAAAAATTGTTTTTAAAAACTAAAGAGCACAAAAACAGAACCGTATCATTTCAGTGTCCTTCATTGTAAAATTCCTTTCTTTTGCAGTCCTTAAAAAGATGTTTTTTCCCATGATATGTGTTCATGTACTTTCATTTGGTAACGATACTGGATTTGGTATGAAGAATTCTCAAACATGTGTGTCAATATCTTTTTCGACCATGGTTCTAGGTGAGAAACTTCCCTTCAGTAGTGTGATAGTAGAGGAGACTATGAACTAAATTGATTCGAGCCCCGCTACTGTCACTCTGACTAAGATTTTTCAGTGTTTTCTTATTCAGTTTCTCCATGCAAAATGCTAGGAAGATACCTCAACATTAGTCCTGGCATTTCCTGTGCGTGTCCCTATACCCGGAAGATTGATCGCCAAGGAACATCATTTCTTAGACATGACGGGCTTAGGTCAAAGTTGCTGGTTCAGCTTAGTAAAGAAAATTTAGAAAAAACTACTCGCTTACCAAATTTTAGACCAATATTTAATATATTCGGCGAGCAAATAATACATTTGAGTTTTATTCTCTAAGCAAACAAAATAAGGAAACAGTACACAATTATCAATTTCTTAGTCATCCATCTTAAATTACTTATCAAGTACATACCAAAAGAATTTTTCACATTGTATATTTTGTCTTAGAATTTGTCGAATAATAACATGATAATCTCCATGGAAGAGAATTTTTGGTCACTTTGTATACCTGTCTTTATTAAAAGTGAAGTTCTTGCAGGCGAAATATCGATTTCTTGATATCTAAAGTATGTAATTTAGCAAGGAGGAAAGAAAAAACAGTTCTTATATGAGATAATCCATCAAGCTGCTTTGCGTGCAGCCTATTTTAGAAGAGAAATGATTGGTACATTTTTCTTGGGAACATAATCATACACCCAGTCTTCTATTGCTGTTAAGTTAAATTGTTTACCAAAAAAATAGACAAGAACGCACTGTCGAATCAGCTTGCAAGATATTGTACTGTTTAATCAAATGGCGGCCACTACATAGAAAGTAAAAAGGAATATAAATATCCTTAGAAAGAACAAGAAACAGAAACACTAAGCTAATCTGGGCCCCTCCAAGGATACGCCACAGTGAGTGGATCACCAATACCGTGATCCTTCAAGCATGCTACAATAAAGCATGGTAATAAGGTAATTCTAGAGGTTTCTATCCGAAGACATTTACCACTACGTCGGAGATAAGGAAGGCGAAATAAGACAATAGGAAAGAACAAAGAAGTGACCTTGATAGAGGGAAAAACCCAGTGAAGCCGGGAAATCCCCACTACATCTAAGTTACTACACTACATGTATGAATTTAACCAGATTGATAGGTTAAGGTAATTGGTATGAGTTTGCTATGTGCTTTGATATCTAATTCCAAGAGCGATGAAACGGAACGAACTACAAAACTAGTGTGAAATATCTTACCTCAGCTGCTGCAGGTACTGGGCGCTGTCGCCGGGACTTCCCACATACAATAAACTGGCCGTATGCATGCCACCCCGCACCGTTGCTACCGCGGTGACCACTGACACGCTGCTGCTGATTCATCCATTCAACTTGGCGTAGCTGCTTCAGGCGTCTGGTACATCGCTGCGCTAGGCTTCACTTTAACGGCCAAACCGATGTACCTCCGATGCAAGTTTCACTCCGAGGTCACATATGGCTGTGCTGTAGTGCATGAGTACATACGGAGCTACACTCCGCCCACGGTTTCCTCAGCCTTCCGCAACCTGCCCCATTCAACCTGGCACGAGTACTAGGGCTAATAGGTACATCGCTTTGCTGTCGACGGGGGTCCCAAAGCCTGTGCGGTTCCTACAGCAGAATCCGTTCACCAGCTTCATGGTGCCTTCGCCAGTGCCTACTGTCACCAAAATTCTCATCCGCTCCCTACGGGAGGCGAAGAAGTACCTCCAAGAACATTAAGACAGATACGTTTATATATACAGGGTGTAAAGAAAAGATGGTAACAAACTTTGGGAAGTGAATCCTGACATCGAAACAAGAAAAAAAGTTTATAAAATCATGCGTCGAATTCCACTTCGTTTTTGAGATACAGTGTTTGCAACTTGGAGCCGAAAATCGACTCCTTGCAACGGTCAATACAATGATTCGCCATAGAACTTAAACGACGCATTAAAATAAAATTTAATTTCGGCAACCGATTTGTGTCAATGCAGTGGATGTTAGGAGGTAAGAAGTGATGTCATCGAGTGATCTGGTATATCGTGTAATTTTTACAAATGGCACTACTTCAATTTATTGAATACTCTCTGTATGTGACATCCTCTAGTAATGGTAAACATCATAGGTGAAGCACAGAACGAACAGTGCTGCAAACTGTGAAAATTTGCACCTTCTTTTGAAGAAACGTTGTAATTATTCATACACAATCTGGTATAAGATTCGCAGTTTGTAACACTGTTCTGTGCTTCATATGCGTTGTTTACTATCACTAGAGGGTGTCACAATCCAATGAACTAACGTAGTGCCATTTGAAAAATAATACAATATTCCTAGTTGGCAACACTAACCACCCGATGGTAACACTTCTTAACTTTAAATATCCACTATTTTAATGCAAATCAATTTTCGAAAATTAAATTTTAATTTAATGCATCCCTTAAGATTTATGGCGAAATATTCATTGTATTAACCATTGCAAGGAGTTAATTTTGGGCTCAATGTTGCAAACCGTGTATCTAGATAACGACGCGGAATTCAACATGCTTTGTGAACATTTTCTTTTCTTTATTCGATGTCAGGATTCACCTCCCAAAGTTTGTAAAAATCTTTTATTTACATCCTGTATATTTTGATTTGCCACCAAATAATTATGTTGTCTGAATAACTGAGGATATGGCAGATACAGTATCAAGATCTACCAGACTTATTTCTGTAACCAATGAGCTACAGTATGTGTTGGAGAATGAATGTTAACACCTTCCAGGTACACTGACTCGTATCGTCATGATGTAAACACATCTAACTAAAAATATATTCCAAATTAGTTTGAAAATCAAGTCAGTTTCATACAAAGAAGTCGCTATGCCGCTTTCATGATGTTGCCATAGTGATGGACAACCAACATGGTAAGTTAGATCCTATGATTTACCTGGGCCGTTAGTTCTGTCAAGAGTACAGGAGTAGCAGCGAGTGTGGAGATTTTGAGGAAGAGAACGAATCGTCTATTCTAATATCACCAAAAATGGTACGGAATAAAGTCATTCATTATCCAAAATGGTCATCGACTAAGATGAAGGAGCACAGGTACAAAACAAACTGGTGTTGCTGGATGTGTAGTATTAATGTGAAAAATGTCTACTACATGTCTGTCATGAGTGTCTTAGATTCAGGAGTAAAGGAAATAACATCTTCAGATTTGCACATCATTTTTACTTTCGTTTGGTGCTTGTTAGTACATATATCACATGTTTCACATGGGTGATACTTCCTCATAATTGTGTCATATTACGACACGCCTTTGTTTGTTTTTGTGTTCGGCCAAATTGTGCCATCGAGCATGAATTGGTTAAACTCACATTATAAACGCCACTTCCCTTACAAATTCATAAGAAATTATTGTATTTTCTTACGAGTATTACCGAGCCGCCGTGGCTCAGTGGTAGAGCGCTGGCGTAGCGTTCGAGAGGTCGTTTTGTCGATTTCAGCGGTCGACCATCGCGAAGTTTTTCCAGCGTGTTTTCTCAGTCAACAGGCAAATGCCGAGATGTCACCTTCAACATAGGCTCTGGCCGACACCTTTCCGAATCCTTTCTCCTCCTCTATCCCGGCCTGATGCCTGAAGGACATAAAAATTTCAATTTCTTACGGGTGTTATATTCAGTATAGATTGAAAAACTGACCATTTTTTTCACAAGTGTTGTATCTAATTATATCATACCCATTATGAAGGTAAATTATAAAACCACCATTTTCTTATGGGTGTTTCATACAACGGTGCCATATTTAGTATGGACTAAGAAAGCTAAATTTATTGGTCGATACGCCGTTTTTGGTTTCTCGATGTTTTAGAGTCATTTCTACAATCGACCGCTAAACTTCTAGTCAGCGCTAAGTTGAGGTCAACTCTCATTGGCCAAAATCAGACTTGGCTTAAACTAAGCGCTGACTAGAAATTTAGCGGTCGATTGTAGAACCGACCCTTAGTAAATTGTGATGATCACGCATCATCAGCTAAGGAAAATCTCCCCTACTTCTTTCTTAATCAGAATCTGACTTACCTTATTATTCTTCACATAATAGTGGATGTAAAATTTGATACAGGACGTCCTTGACCACTTCGAGTGCCATATGTAAAAAAAATGTAACTGTCTTTTAACATACCAACACTTTGTCTAATTTCACTTATATAATACATCAATCGCACTTTATTAGCTTTCCTTCTTGTAGGGGAGAAGAAACTGTTGATTTTGTTGGAACTGTTATAGAAAATCTTCAGACCAAGAAGTAGCTACCAATAAAGTTTAAACTATGAAACGTAGCAATTTGAGGATTCTTTAACCCTTCTTTACACAGGACATCAACTAACAAGAAACGCCTCTAATTCTAGAAAAATTCAATATGATATGCTGGACTTTTTTGTAGCTCTTTAGCTACTTAATTTTAGCCTTGATTAGGTCTCTTTAATACCATCTTCGTGTTCCTTTTAATTCGTTCACTCAAATGTTTCACATATCGTCGGTGAAAACATAAGAAGGGGAAACTAGTTTCTCTTATCAAGTTTCCAAAAGAGCAAAAACAAATTCTTTCCATTATCTTAATGGCTTTTCAGAACATAATCTTTATGAGAAAGTAAAAAAAATATTCCATGATCATATACATTTCTAGCAGCAGTGGTTTCGCCAGATCCCCCCCCCCCCCCCCATGTGGAGGTGTCACCCCCGAATCCTAGGGACAATCCTCCCAACTTAAAAACTTTTACGGTCAAAAATCGATACAAACCGTGAAAAGCTTCACTTACACGCTCCTAATGTTGACTTTAACCCCCTCAAACTGAAAATTCTGAAGGAATCCCTGCCTTGCCAACCTTGATTGATATTGGTCGGTATTGGACCATAATTGGGCCAATATTAGATGATGGTATGGTCGTGACATGAAAGCACTGATTTCGAACAGCTCACTTCTGATATAATATCTAGATCTTATTTCTGTCACTTACGGAGCTCACTGCTGATATAATCTCTAGGTCTTATTTCTGTCACTTACGGAGCTG
>JAGDQP010012379.1:35782-50511 GCA_022664845.1 Lepisma saccharinum
GTCTTATTTCTGTCACTTACGGAGCTGACTGCTGATATAATCTCTAGATCTTACTTCTGTCACTTACGGAAGACACTGCTGATTTAATCTCTAGATCTTATTTCTGTCACTTGCGGAACACACTGCTGATAGAATCTCTAGATCTCATTTCTGTCACTTATGCCTATATGTATTTTCAACGGCTATATGACTATTGACTCATACAATTGCCATCTGTTTCAAACTTACATTTCCAATAGTTTATTTGATTTTAACCTATTTCAAGCTGAATCATGACGAAAAATAAATACGAGAAAATTATTAAATTATGAGTTTTTACTTCAAGACTTCTTAATTATTACGAGCTTTTAAATGTGTTAATAATTACATAAATATTTATTACTTTGTTTGAAACTACAATGGGTTTTAAATGTAATAAATTATTGATATTAAATGTTCTGACTAATTAGAAAATTCTGCTATTTAGTTAAGGAGTCACAATGTATTTTATCGATAAGATTGGCATGTGTTATGCTTTTCCTTTATCTCAATTTTGTCAACTTTTGTGTTCATCAAGTTTACTGCTAAATATGTGTTAAGCTTGTTAAATGTTTGAACGGTGACGTTTCTGGGAATGTACTCTTCTAGTGTAGAATAGTAGCGAGGTCTACTTAACATCCCGGAATTCAACTGCTGAAACTGAGAAAAACTTGAATAACTTTAGGAAGAATGACCGGCAGCAGGAATCGAACGTGTTTATCTCTAATAAGAGCTAGACTGAATCTCTGACGTAAATTAAATTTAAATGCTTAATATTTTACGTAGTAATGAAAACTTTCAAATCACGATTTATTTTATTGGATCGTTTTATAAATACGTGTTTCATATCAGAAACATACAAGAAATATATTTAACTCTGACCATAACTTAAGTAAAATAAATTCGGTTTAGTATTTTAAAAAAAACAAGTGTCCGCTTTTTCTACATTCATTTTGCCAAACGATGAATCACATTTTAAAAAAGGCGAACATGTAATTGTTTTTAAATATTTAAATTAACCTTAATAGGACTGGGAAAGTTTCGACACTTGTCAACAGTCCTTTGTCCTATCTGAGCAGAAATCTGATTATTGTTTACTTCAAGTCAAGGATACTAATTTTGAGTTATTAGTAAACAAACCAACAGTGATCACAGAATATACATTAACATTACCTACACCGTTTTCCACTTACAAGTGAAATATCAGGACTGATTTTACTATTACGAGAGAATTTTATGGTATAATTTGTTTAGATGTGTGATATTATTATGTGTAGGCATTATTTATGACTGTGTCAATGTGTATATAGAGTTACTAGTGGAAATAATATCAATATTCTCAAAATGTAATGTAGCTCACTCTGTAGGCCAATTCTGTAACTACATTCCATGAATATAATGGTAACTTCAAATGATTATTAAAGGCTCATATTTTCATTTACGTTCTGACTAAAACGTTATCAGTTGTTAAATAGATATAATGAAAGAGCGCTGAAGATAGTTTCAACAGGTTTTTTGTTCGAAAATATATAGTGCTTTGCAGATGTGCATAAATATAAAATGAAATGTATCTTTTCATGCTCCTTTTTGTGGCTTGCTTTTTGTTTCCACTCCATGAAACAGAATCGATGTTCTCTCATAGATGTCGCCTCTGACAGTGTATGCATTATTTGCGATGCTTTAAACTGGATTATAGCTACAATTTAACAGCGGGTGAGAGCGAATTGCGATAACGCTATGAAACTACCACACACAATCAACCTGCTGCCCTAACATAAAGTGGACCTTAAAAGCTGACGTTAAAATAACTTCTCGGGATAGGTTTGTTTCTCTTTATGAAATATATTTTATCCCTTTCAACAACAGCAAGGAGTTTATTATGCTGTATACAAGTGTTTCTTAGTTTTTGCTATCTCACATGCGTTTTGTTTCTTTCATTTCTATTATTGTATTTTCTCTTCTCATTTCTTTCTTTCCAATAGAATTTCTTTTCTTTTTGGTACGCTTTCTTTTCTCTTTTCATTTCTCGTACAATTACTTTTCTTTTCTTTCGTACAGTGCTTCTTTAGAAAAAAAAATATGAAAACAAACATTTTATATATAACATAAAAGTCGTTTTAAAACCTTTGCGTTCGCAGGCTAAATATAGAAACAAGAGCCGCAGTAAACGGTGAGGACAAAGCAAGTCTAAAGCACAGAGAACATGAGTGCAAGTGACAGGATTAGACCATAAAAGATCGTTATAGTAAGAACATGTGTGGGAGGTAGGGGGTGATAAGTATACCCTATATATGTACGTGTAAGACAAAGCTCTTGTTTATACAAATAATCTTGAATGTCCAGGAACACACTACTAACACAAGCTGTTTTCCCCCCCCCCCTTTGTGCAAAAAGAATCAAAAAAGGAAGGTTTATGGAATATCAGCAAAGGCTTATCAAGTGCATCTGTTGCTTGTTTACTATGGTTTGAGTTCCTTTGAGCTTTAAATTTACCTTTAATTTGATATTTCTGCTTCTGAAAACAATAAAGAAAATGACAATAATGAAAAATAATAGCAACAAAGAAGATTCAAAAAATTTTTTATAACTTCTGTAAACACTATTTTTTATTTTTTTTTTAAATAATTCGCGCCCTGAATATAATTGCTCTGCTGTGATAAAAGGCTGGCGATAGGATAATTGACTTTCTCAGATAATGGAAACGAGTTACTTTTTTTTTCAAGAAGTTTCCCAAACACACTAATGAAAATCAAATTTCCTTTTCAAAATACCTCTCCTTTTATTTTCGTGGCGACCCATTTTTTTTTTTTTCGTGCTTTTGTCCAAAATACTGTTTTTGGAGTTTTTATTCGGAAGTGGGTATTTATTTCTTGTTTTTTCAAACGAAAATAAAAAAGGCTACATTGTAAATACAAACCCATTTTGATAAGAACGCTAATGAAAACAGAAGTTTTAAGATATACCAAAGGAATATTTTCGATTCTGGCTCACGCAATATGGGTTTTGTGCTGGGCAAACATCATATGCGTGGGTTTTCTCGGGGTTCTTCCATTTCTTCTCACTTTCTTTATTCCACCAATTGCCCCATCATCGTCCATACGGCCTGAGGCAAAGTTGCCTAAAGGCTTTAAATATAATTCAATTAAAAGCGGACATTGTTTCAATCTTGTAGCTCAGTGGTAGAGCGTTAGCGTAGCATTCTGGAGGTTTGGCACCTTCAGCATAGGCCCGGGCAGACACCTTCCTGAATCCTTTCCCCTCCTCTATTTCGGTGTGAGCCTTAAATAATAATAATATAAGGTATCGCAGTAGTAATACCTACAGGGACATCCGGTATAGGGTTGCCACCCGTCCCGATATTTGATTTCCCACGTCCCGATAAAATGTTCGTCGGGACTCCATTTGATCAGATTTTCACCACCAGAGTTGAAGCGTAGATAATATTTTTTAAATTGATATTTTTAATCCTATAGGTATAATAATTAATAATTCACAGCAGTCATATTCAATCCACTACTAGATGAGACCTCTCCCGGAGGGAGGAGTTAGTCTACTGCTCCCATGCTGACCAGACGTATTTGGAGAGGAGGAGACAAATAAGATTTTATTTTTTGTATTTATTTACTTTACTCACAGTTTCGCAGAAGAATAGTCGGTGAGGGATATCATTCCTCAAAAACGTAGCGGACCTAAGCCGCAACTTCAATTCCTGGTCATTCATTACAGTGAATAAAAAAATAAACAGTTATGCAACATAAAATACCCGTATATATTTTTAACTACCTCTATGATTAGAATCGGACATATAGATGGCAGCATCTTTCAGCTCTTACGAAGAAGGATGACGAGTTATCGCAATAGATTTCATTGAAAAATAGTATTTAAAAAAGTAATCCCTTGATTCATGGTTCGTTATTCGCTTTCGTAGCAAATTTGGCCAAAATTTATAACTGTCAATGATTTATCATTATTGGCAGATATCGGAAACTGAATCAAAAAATATTTTTGACATTCACAACTACAAACAGACCTTCTTATGCTTATAAGAAAAACAAATCTATTTTGTCTTTTTCAATTTCTTTATTCATTGATTCAATATTCTGTTTCTGTTAGTTCAAGTGTTATTGTTTTTTCATTTTGACTGGCAAGCACTTGCCTTATAAAACCTGAAGAAGTGAGTGCCAAAATATACTGGAATTTGAAGACTTTGCTAAAGAAACATTTCTTCCCTATCTTGCAATATTACTTGCAATATTTTCTGTTATTCTCTTCAAAGCTGGAAACTGTATTATCCCTCTCCATATGGAATCTTCTCTCCCCCCCCCCTCCCTCTGAATCCCTCTGCTACTTGTTTTTCTTAACCATCAGCACGAATCTTCCTCCACCCTACAACCCGGACTTCACCCCCCGGCCAAGGAGAAAAAAAAACGAGGATAAAAGTGAAGAGGGGGAGTACATATATAGAGAAAAAAGCGCCCTTGAATTCAAAATCCGGGAGAGCTTTCCTACAACAGACGGTCGATTCCCACGTTCACCTGCCGAAGCCAGTCAGCATCGACAAATCGAGATTTTCGTGTGTGAGGATCCTCTAAACAAGACAGCCAATTTACGCACACCATACTGTGTATACGCATAGTAATAATATTTTGTCTTCACCTCTTAATATCAGTTTCTTGTACAGGAAATGAATACTATCAGCGTCCGTATTACGCATCTAATGTAGATATTTAGGGCAATGATGATAATATCAGAAATAATTTTCTTATCTATTTGCTACATTATAAATTGTTGGCTTTGGAAGCCAAATGATTCAAGTGACATTTACGAATAAAAAAAAGTTTGATGTAATCTTTTCTCGTATAACCCAAAATATTATGTGAAACAAAACTGCCATATTTTATATATAGACATATTCAAGTCCAAGGTTTCGTTATACAAAATATGATCGTTTTGTGTGACATATATTTCGGGTTATAGATAAAAGATTACCTCGAACTTTTTTATTCGTAAATGTTACTTTATGATCGGATGTAATAGTTAATATCACGATAAGTCTTTCTCTAAAAGTCTTGAGCAATGAAAGAATCTGGGTAGCGTAACATGTTGTTACATCGTTACCATGGTAACTTACAAACCTATTTCTAATACCACTAACACGAACCTAATCTTTCCACTTGTTAGCACTGGCAACGCACGCAAGCTAAATTTTTAATACAAGTTAAGATTTGAGTTTTTAGAGAGATTTCTCTCTGTTTCGACACGCGAATACCGGTATGGAACCTACGATAAGATAAAATTGAGCATCAAAGCGGTAAAGGAAAAAGATAGAGCTATCCCTCTGTGAGATAACTACGCACCCTGAAAGGTGCATGGGGAATATGAAAGTAGTGCTTCACACATTCTCGACCTACTAAGTGTGGTGGAGTGGTCAGTCCCACGCTCGACCGCCTTTGCCTTTCCAAGGCGTTCAGGAGTACCAAGGACACTCTAATACTCAATTTGGTAGGCGGCTGAGTACACCTCAAAGCGCCAGGTATGAGAACACTGCGAGAAAAGACTCACGTGTCCTGGACGGGATTTATCAGGATTTACTATCCTGGCCGAGATTTACTATCAAAGCGGTAATAAGGTAAAAGAGAGAAACACAAATTCCGAAAACTTAATACCATAAACACATAAGCATGTTTAATAATACAGCAAAATAACCCTTAATAACAAAGGCTTCAAACAGAATCTTGCATGGTGCAGTTGTACGTAAACCACTGCATCAGAAAACCAAAGATTGTTAGTTTGAGCCTTTCTGAGATTCTGTTTTTAATTTGCACCTTTGCAAACAAGCACGATAAATTATTGGATTAGCACGTTAACACCGCACCAAATTTAACATTGCTTACGCTGACTCAGAGTTAAAAAGCGGTAACACATATACTGTGTTAACCAGTCGTAGCGAACTATTTGTGTTGAGGTAACACACAAAAGTCTTCATTAAACCATTGTTCTAGTACAAAATTGTGTTCAAATAACGCCGACGTTTTTTTCTGTGTACCATTATACTCGGCAAAACAGGGGTCGGCAAATGTTGATCGCGATCTACTGGTAGCTTGCGGGAATATCTTCGGTACCTCGCGCAAGGTTAACTTTACTGTCTGGCCAGCTAGTAGAATTTATCAAATAATTTTCATTCTGTCTTTGGTAGCTTATCATATATTTACATATTTGAAGAGTAACTCTTTAGTCTAAGACGTTCGTCCCCTCTACAGAGACTAAAACCAAGAAATTATAGCACATAATCAAGTGATAAATTGCACAGATAAGTTTCTTTATATAAAGAATCCATCCAATGACCCACTTGAAACCAAGAGACCTACGCGTGTATGTATTTGATCGTATGCAATTGGTTTCTTGCATTTCAGTTATGATATAGAACTAACTGATGATAGAGCATTCATAAATTTTACTGCTAAGGAGTCCTGGTTGCGTTTGATCTCCTTAACTGCGCATACGCGATCTCTAATTAATTTTTTGGGTAGTTTTATGTAGCTATTTGACATGGTTGGTAATATTAGATGTTTAACCTAAAAGTCACCAAGATCCGGTCTCGAATCACGAAGAACCAACACAAATAGTAGACAGTAAAACTTCTATCATTAGCTACTGATGACGTGACGCAATAGAAGATATTTTCACTGTTGCCACGTTGCTGTGATAAATAAATACTTCCATCTGTAGTAGTTTATCGGTTGTTAAACTGCATACCGACGAAAAAGTTCTCTAAACTTTGTTGGTCATTATAGGAAGAAGACAAAAGGAAACAAATGTAGTTGACGATGTGTTGTATGAACGACCAAATTTTGCAACAGCGCGACCAAATGTGCTTCTAAGTCCGCGTGACTTGTAGGTGGAGTTTGGTCGGTAATTAGACCGCGGCAACCATAGTGTCTAAATTTTTTAGTCTGACATCGTACAGTTGATAAAAACTTAAGAAATACGTGAGTTTTCATGAAAATATAAGTGTTAACTATTTCGTTGTTTCAGGTGTTGAATAAGTGTTAACTCTTTTTTTGTTTTATAACTATAGTTATTTCTTTTAAGAGAGAGGTGTTTAGTAACTTTTTACTGTAGTGAACATATCCGAAAAATGTAAGCCTACTATGGGTACTAGATAATCACAAATGTATAGTGGTCAAATAAATTAAAAGCTGTTAGAAGATTAGAATAATGGAGAATATAAAACGTAAGTAATTACGTATGTTAGTCACAGCAATTTAATTACTTCAAGTGTGACTTTGTGAGGACAAGTTTACAGAATTACAACGGCAATGATAACATCATTTTAAAGTTCATATATTGAATCCAGCAAAAATTCCATAAATGGAGAATGCTAAGCAAATGAAAAGGACCTACCAGCTATCAGAATAAGCAAACAAGTGGCCTGGATAAATCGAGGATCTTTAACTTAATTCGGAAATCAGTTTCTTCCAACCTGCTTTCATTGATAAGGCTAAGGAGTATTCTGGAAAATGGAGAAAACTAACCACTGGAACGGACCTACCACTTTCCCACCCTATCATATAAACATGATCGGATAAGTCAACATCGCTAAATCTAGTCAGAATCAGTAAATTGTTGGTGATATGTGTAAGTAGAGGATTAGATTTTATGTATTGTTATTTATTAACTGATTGATTATATAAGTGACATGCAGGATTATGTGTGTATAGGAGTAAGCAGGGTGAAGATTTCTCAGTCTTCCTGAAGAAACACAGATCATCTTTATTTGATATAAGAGACCCGTCTTGTCCGTGGAGAGTTGTTTTGAAATTTAGAATTTAGGTGCACAATTCGAATGTTTGTTGTATTAATTTTTAGTTTAGTTGTTTTATGGTTACTTCTGAATTTGGTTTGTCTTTATTTATTTTACTTTTCTTTATAAATGTCTCTTCAGCTACACACACATGACCGTCAAACCGATTTTAGTATGTTTAGATGACATTGCTGCATGGGCGGATTTAGAAGAGAGACCCTGGGAGTCATTTAACTAAAATACATTGCATTATCTCTTCAAATGCAAGATTTATGGCAGTGTGAAGCTTTTGGAAAGATTCGGAAGGTAAGGCTAGTACCGAGAACACCTATTTGGTCAATGTAGAAGTAATTTCCAGCAATGCATTCTTTATCAGCATTTCAATCTTTTGGAAATGTTGTTATTGTTTGGAATTGTTTAAATATTTGAAATTTCATTATTGTGCGTTGTTTGTTTATCTTGTAATGGGTGTTTCCTTTCAGATCTAAATAATTTATTACAGTCTGATACACACATATAAGAGATAAAATAAAACGCAACTGGTGATTTTGCAAGATCTGATAAGTAGAAACCTAAATATTGTACCCTGTTACTAGTGGGCATATACAGAATGAATTATTGTTAAAACTGTTAGATTTTCCTTTTAATGTTTTACTGTACTAACTTTAAGCATACATTTTCTTTCCATATACAATACTTTTCTTTATCTTAACCCCATCTATGAGGTTTATTCCAAAACGAAACTATTTTTTATTCCTTAAAATACAAACAAAAAATAAATAATTTAATTGGGAGATAAAACGTAAAATAATCGTATTTTTTTTTAACCTTGAACAAATAAGGAACGAATTTTCCGAGAAAATAGAAAAGATAAGAACCATTTGACGAATACTTACAGTACGAACTGTCTAACTCAAGGCCTTGCTCCACTCATTTGCTGCCACGTGATCTTGAAAGCACAAATGACAGAGGTCTTTTCCGTCCGCTGTTACATGGCGGCGATCTTATTCTCAGGATACTTAGCGTTTATGAATGATTCGTTCAAACGGCGATATTAATAGCATTAATGCTTGAACTTTATTCTATCTACAGAGAGAAAGAATCGAGAAGGTAGCGGCTCTGGCGTATCTTCAGAGGATCACATCAGGATTAATTTCTTATATGACTGGTGGACTGGAAATCGAGGATAAACCTGAGTCATCATGGTTACTATAGGAAGTTTGAATTCAGAACCTCCCAATGATAAGGAGAACTCGCTGGCTCTTAACCATCACATTCAGTTTGATAAATTTGGCACCAGTAGTTAAATACATCATATTTCATAAAGTGATTTTTTTATTTAATTTCATACATACCGAACAAAGTAACAAGCAAGTTTCCAGGGAGCCGAGAAATAAATGCTTATTGAAAGCTAACGATATGTTTTCTTAAATTGTTAATTTATTTCAATATTATTATCATACAAATAGTCTCCCAGTAAGATGAACAGTTTTCGTAATTTTCTTGTGATTAAAGGACGAAGGTAGTATTGAATCTATTTCAAAATTTAGGTCCCACCTTCACGAGTTAAATTCAGATACATTTTTCCCGGGCAGGAATTTGTGCATAATGGAGATGTCTTTTATATTTAAGAAAACTATTATTTATATTGCTCTAAGGAGGACAACAGCACTTTAATTTCTGGGGTAGCTAAAACTCCCGTGGAAGAATTTTGAAATTTCGGGAGGGGGATTTTCCTCGGGAACCAATCATGGGCAGATTTATTTTGGGGCATTTGTCGCCAATCATTTCAGGATTTAGGAGAGAGATACTGGGGGAGGGGGGCAATTACTTTAAGAATGAAAGCTTTTCCGAGGGTTCTCATGGTCATTCTAAAATGACTGGGGGGCAAGGTCTCCAATAAATCCGGTAATGGAATCAATAGCGGCTAAGGAAAACTAGGGTTCTGGCAATTGAACTTGATTGATACCCGTTCGCAAACACAATTGTGAGCGCACGCTGTACTAATGACCGGAATATCCTATTTTCCATTATTCTGGGCCCCGCGGAAAAGTTGGGGGCCCCATGGGGGATTCACTAGACTAGCCAAGACAGTTTAGACTTCTTGCTTACTCTTTTCAACCCATACATGAGAATGATTATTAAGATTGTGGAGTTATGTTATCAGTCATCCCTTTACTGCTCTGCGCATAAGTAAGAGTCCTGAGACGGAATAGTTATTACGTCACGGACCACCATCGAGATGCTTCATTAATGAATCTTAAGGAGCGATTATTCACTTATGTTGGCAACCTGCGGGGCTATCTCGACACTTGGGACCTAGCACTCGGTTCTCGCTGGTCTCCCCTGTTGAGCCGCCACTGTTAGGAATATCTCCGGATTGACCTCAATGAAAGAGATTGAATTGAATTGATGGTCTTTGGGATATTCGATTCAATTTCGAATAGAGTAGGGGAAGATGAACGTCAGTCAGAACCTAGTCTTTGAAGGTACCATCCCGGCATTATTATTAAGATTGAGGAAAGACCCTAAAAAAAAAAAAACTAAAGCAAGATAGCCGAGTTCTAATCCACGACTATCCAAATGCGAAGTCAACTCTCTACCAACGGATTTACGGCAGCTTAACACTCGATTGACAAACTAGCACTGGTTCACCTTGCCCAGAAATCTTGATGTCACGAAATCGCCTAAGATTTGAATTTGCGAGAATTTATTTAACCCATTTATGTTTCAATTGACAGATTATTTGTTACAAGAACTACATCTTTTTTCTATAAATTCGCTCATGTTATGAACAATTCATAAGAAAAATGGCTCAACGTAAAACAGGAAGGGATTTCGAATACTTCTGCGTCCTTGTAATGTTACTTAAGAATACGCCAATAGAGGGTAGTGCAGAACACCGCTGTAATACTTCTGCACAAACTGATAATATCAAGATGGCTTTTATCGAAGTTACGAAGTTCTTCTAAAGCAAAATTGTTTGTTGAAAACATTCTGTAGGGAATATAGATTATCTTCTTCTCCAGTATTTGCATAATCTCCAATTTCATATTTTATAGTAAACAATACACTATTTGCTAATATTATCAATACGTTTGAATATATGAACTAAAATCTGACAGACAGGTATGGGGTTAGAGTAGCGTTCTCGGGATACGCACGCAAATTGTCTGTCCTTTTAACTAGAGTACAAAGTGAAATATAATTTAGTTCTTATTAGAGTTAAACTAATTAAGGGACAATATTAAACTAGTTAGGATAGGGTAGACTGAAATTAGAAGCTAAATCCCACAATAATAAACACGAAATCTTAAGGTTCTTTTGAGAGGCATTATCTAATATCGATAGTCGATAGAAAATCACGTATGCAGCGCAGGATCTAGAAATTTTCCTATGGGAGGCAAAGTTAAATTTTGCCGCCCTTTCCATAGTTTGTTTTAGCCAAACAACACGACCGGCCGACGCGACGGCCACAACATTGTCTCACATCACGTAGTGTACTTTTGTTATCTTCTCTGGAGCCTGTCGTGTCATCGCTATTACTAATGTCAGTAATAATAATAATAATTTATTTTCTTTCAGTAGGGTTAGATTTAAGCTTCTCTACATTGGATTATCATCATTATATTACAGAAAAACATCAGCTTTATGCCTTACAATTAATACATATAGTATATAGTTAATGAACAAAGATATAATTAGAAAAAGAGATAAGATTATAGGAGGGTGTAGTTGAAGTGCAGCATTAGTATTCATATACTATTTCCTTCAATTTATTTTTAAATACGGCCAGCTTTCTCTCCATTCTGCAGCTGAGTGGTAGTTGATTCCAGACCCTACTTCCTAATGCACACAACGTTTTGCAGCCATATTTTTCTTTATTACTTTTAGGTACGCGTATACTGCAGGTGTTATTGGATCTCAGACTGGTATACTGCAAGTTATTTGAAAGCACTATTTTGTTTGACAGAATGTGGTTTTCAGTATGAATCGTCTGGTGAATTCTTAACAGAAATAGATATTTTTGCCTTGATTCAATTGTAGGTAAACGAAATTTAGTTCTACCTGCACGGGAGCTTAGATGTCTAGTGTTACTCATTATTCTGATAGCCCAATTTTGCATTCTTTCTAATTTGCAGGCATTGCATCGATTTATTCCATACAGAACAGATGAACCATATTCAAGTGATGGTCTAATAAACGTTTTATAGAATAATAACTTATAATCGCAAGGTATAAACTTACATACGTAATAAAACTGCTTTATTTTATATGCAGTGCTTGCACAGGTTTTTAAAACATGATAGGAAAATGATAAGTTACTGTCAAGGTATACACCAAGATATTTCATATATGAACTAGGGTAAATATCTGCTTTTCCTATTCTAATACGTTTTACAGGTAGTAGTTTCGAAGTATTTTCAGAGGAAAGTATTAACACTTGCGTTTTGGATTCATTCACTTGAAGCATATTAGATTTGTACCAACAGAGGACATGAGAGGAATTTTCTTCTCAATCTTTGTTATTAGTTCGTCAAAATTATCTGATGAATCATATAGAATACAATCATCTGCATATAGGTAGAGCTCAAGGTTGAAGTTGTTATGTGCAATGTCATTAATAAATATGTTGAAAAGTTTGGGTCCAAGAATAGATCCTTGTGGTACACCAAGGGAGATATTTAGTTTATTCGAAATTGAGTTGCCCACTTTGGTACTAATGCTTCTATTGCTCAGAAACTTTTCCACCCAATAACAAGCAGAGATTGAAAAAGTACCCTGAGAGTGCAATTTCTGTACTAATAACTTGGGGGTTGAACAGTATCAAATGCTTTGCTTACATCTAGAGATACAATAGCTATAAATTGTTTGCCTTTACGGTCTAGAATTTTTCGCCAGTTATTTAGCAGTTCATGCCTCTATGACAGTAGACCTGCCTGTCTTACTTGAATCACGGTTTTGAATTTTAAAGATGATAGTAGGTTGTACGGAATAACATGAAAGATGTCTTAGCACGCCGGTATTGAAATTTTGAATACGTTAAGGACAATTTCAATTTAATAGACGATTTTACTTCCTTTTTTAAGAGCTTCTATCTTTTTTTAGCTCTTTGTCGCCATCTAAACGTGCCTCCCGGGGCATTTGCCTCCTTTTGCCCTCCTAGATCCGGCACTGGACGTATGTCTCAAATTGAAAAACTAATACTCTGTACTACGAAATATCTTCTTGTCCCTAACTATAGATACAACGCACTATTCCAAGAACCTACCGGGAAGGAGTGGGGCTGTGAGTACTGGACGGTTCTCACTTGACTTCACGATCAAGTTTTGAGGCAGGTGACGCACGTCATTCGGAGGCAGGCACCGCGCTGTTTTCTGGTAGGGGAATAGTAGTGACAAGCAGACATAAGTAGGGTTGCCAGACGTCCCGGTTTTCAATGATAGAAGTTACTGTCCCGAAAAATGTTTTTGGGACGCCTATTTGTCCCTGTTTTTTGATTTTGTGACTGTGAACTGATCCTTAGTGTTTCTGAGTCTAATGCTAACATGGAAAGGGAATTTTCCATTATGAATGCGCAATGGACAGAGAGACGAAATCGCTTGTGCGTGTCAACAATTGAAGGAATAATTAAATGTACATCGAATGAACTACGAGAGTAGAGTTTCTCGTGCTTTAGAGTTCTCTGATTACGTAAGCCAGCAACAATATTTGGAGGTTATGGTTAATATTATAGGTTAGCTTGGGTTATGGATTTCACTAGGTAATATTGTATATGGTATAACGTTATTTTCTTCAATATGCTATTTAAATATATACAGGGTGTTTATAAACTACACCAACAAACTTCTGGAGGTGATTCCTCATACCAAAACTAGACGAAAGCTCCTGTGACAAATTTTCGAAATCTGCATAGTTTGGGAGCTACAGGTTGCCGAAAGCGTGGGAAACAACTTTACAGCTTCATATTTCTAACATCACGAATAGTAGAGCTGATGCGGCATAGTACCGTCGAAGACTTTAAGTCTGCACTATCCAAAAATGAATATTTCAAAATTCCGCAATGGATGTGCAAGGGAAGTAGAGGATTCCCAGAAGTTCTCTGAAGTAAAGATGGGTGGAAATGAGCATGAATGAGGTGGCTTTCCACCAGGAAACAATAACTCGTTGGCACCAAGTGAATATTTCAAGTAGAATCCATATGCCGAACGATTTTCTCCAAATATGTGTGTTGCATAACGATCAGAACTAAGAATTGCGTATTTTTGTCAAATATTTTGTTCATTTGTTATCAAAGAGATTGAACACCATGTCCGGCTGGATGCAGGTGATGACGTCTGCCATCTTTACTCACATAGGAAGCCGTTTAATTCATCGTCATTTCAAGCTACTTCAGAAAAAATCCGGGAATCATCTACCGGTACTCCCTTTGAGGAATCCCTGGCGTATTCATCGCACAATTTTGGAATATGCATGTTTAAATAGACCAAGTTTAAAGTCTTTGAAGGCATCAACTCTACTGTTCATGGTGTTAGAAATATCGAGCTGTAAAGTTCATATTCCCACGCTTTCGGCAGCCTGTAGCTCAGAAACTATATATATATATATATATACAGAGAGAGAGAGAGAGAGAGAGAGAGAGAGACCTGCGTAGCCTAGTCGGTCGCGCGCTCGACTTCAGTGCGAGCGGTCCCGGGTTCTATTCCCTGTGGGGGGTTAGAAATTTCGGTATTGACCCAGCATGGTGAGGACAATTGGGGAGCTGCTGTGAATAAAAGACAGTGGCGATCATAGTAAGAGCTTCGGCTCTCCTCTCCCAACCAGTATGGTCAGCGTGGGAGCAGTAGACCAACTCCTCCCTTCGGGGAGAGGCCTGATCCACTAGTGGATTGAATATGGCTGTGAT
>JAGDQP010012380.1:0-50496 GCA_022664845.1 Lepisma saccharinum
CTATCAGCATATCATGAAACAAACTTCGTTTCTTTGTAAGAGTACTCTAGTCAACATTACTAAAGAAAAATCACAATTCACGCTAGTTGTGCCCCTATGAAGGCACAAACTGTGTTGAATTACAAAATATAACAGGTAATTTTAACTTCAAAATTTTCTCACATAGAAAATAATTATCATATGATTATGAACATCTACTACATAATAGCTATATGCATGCTACGTAATATGGCGTTTACTTGGTGTCAATATGTAATGTAGTTTAGGAGCAGAATATCTTTATTTCAAACCCTATTGACACACTAGGCTCCGTGGCGGCCATATTGGATGACGTAAGCATGTTAGGGACGGGGACTTTTAGTATGTTATTACATTCACATATAGGACTGTGTGTGCGAAGTTTCAGGAATTCAACAATTATGTCCGGGTTTGGCTTAAAATTATGCCAGCTAGACTGGACTATAGGGTTCATGGGAAAATACACAGCACGAAAAACAAGACAAAATGGGCGTTTTTCATGTTTTAACTGAAGAGAAACACTAATTTACTCTACATTATTTACATCAACAGCAATTGTTCCAAGAATATGCAACTTTGCATCTCATTCTGATCGAAAAGCAAATGAATCACATGATGTCATCTGTTGGTAGGTGAGATGGCAGCCATTTTGGAGAAGAACGAACTCTGGTTTTGTGCATGGCTCTATCCAAACAAAGCAAAAAGTGTATTGGTAACGATGTCATTTCACACCAAATTATTCGTGTTTTATATTCACACAATGTTTGTTGCCTACTAATGTATGCTACTACGAGGGACAATCGAATATATTTCCAACAAAGATCCAACATGGTTGCCGCACGAAGTAACGGTCTTGTTTATATATGGACCATAAAAGTGGTATCAAAATAAGCAACTTCACAACGCGACTTAACTACACACTTTTGGAGCACGGCTTGCAGCAACTTTAATTCAGAGCAAAAGGTGCTACTGAAATACCTTTCTTTTTGCTATCACATCATCTTCAGAGATGTTCACGGACTTCTTGACTACTAGCTCTCGCCGCAAGTTTGAGAGAATTCACTTAAAACAACAAACAAACACATACATCCTTCATCTTACTGGGGAGACACCAGCTAAAAAAACGTTATTGCTTCTGAGCAATTAAAACATACACCATACGCGATTTCTAGACGTTTACGGGTATTACTGCTATTAGAATTACTTAGGCTATATATCTGGTATATGGTTCTGGTTTATTGATTTGTTTATATATAAGTATCGAAGTTATTGGTAACGAACTAGGCAAAGTCTCACGGTTTATGGTAAATGGACTGTCCGATTGATAGACGACATAGGCAATTCTTACGGATTTGATTTGGGTAAATCATACTAAGTTCAGTGATATTAGATATATACTGACTTGTAATTTACTAGGTTTGATTTGAAAATACGGTTCACGACTTCGGCAACGAATAAGGGCTTGGAACTTAGAAATCGATCGATTCTTCTTACGCCGACTACCGCTATTCACCAAGGTTTAAGAATGCACAAACTACCTAAGCCAATGCTCCGGGGATCAGGTACTAAAATCACTGCAAAGGAGCAACGCACTTCGGGACGACGCAATCGCCAAGAGCAATCGCAAACCGAAAACATTCCAGATGAAAAACGCCCTCCTAGATCACGTTCGCCTTTGTCCGATCTCTTCCGTTCCGGATCAGAAATATCAATGGATACTGTTATCACTACTGACGGACCACCTCCTAGCACCTCCAATACAACAAAGAGAACAAAGACAAATTGATCCCGCTGTCTCAACACCACAAGCAAGCACTACAAACCAAAACGAAATGCACAACCGTACAGAACTGTACAACTTCTTACTGAAAGCATACGATCCACAATTCAAAACTGCCAAGCAAGTTTGAGAAATTAACTAAATATGTGCCACGAGCTGTAATCAAAGAAATACTTTTCACAAGAAACGAAATCATATTGGAATCTACCAATCCAGAATTCCACCGTCACATTCGGAACGAAGCATCGTATTAGATATTTGGAAAATCAGCAAATATAGTCACTATCGCCCAGCCAAAAAGCAAAACAAGCTCCTCCTCCTAGGAAACCACCAATGAAGTCGGTCGTAATTAAAGGACTAGAGTCAACGTGGGCAGAAGACAAAATCAAAAGCGAGGTGTACAGTGAAGACATGCCTGTAGAGAAATGCCTTCGCATACTCTGCAAGGACGGTCCCACTTACCTTGTGCGGGTGCTGACGCCAGATCAGCAAATAATCGACTGCCTCCTAGAGCAGGGTGCCTACATTTACGGCAAAAGGCATCGAGTAGAACCGTCACGCTAAACAACCGTTACCAGTACGCTGTGAGAGATGCCAAACCTACAATCAGCACACCACGGCTAACTGCCCCAACAAACCAAAATGTAGCTACTGCAGTCAGGAACATCCGACAAAGAACTGTCCAAACGGTAATGAAAAACCTAAGTGTGCAACTTGTACGGAGACACACGCTTCGTACAGTGCAAAATGCAAGGCAAAACCAGAAGCTAACCCTACAACACCCGAACTGGTGGTTCCACTACGAACCCCAGACGCACCTGTAAATAATAACTCTCTGCGAGAACCAGTCACAGTAGAAGATATGATTCGATTCTTCTGCCTTACATTGCAAAATGTACATCCATTCATCCGACCGCACATTCTACAACAAATCAACTACACTATTAAACTCATGTACAAACTAACTGTTCAAGCCACGTATTCCGGGCCGCATGTACACTTCAAAATAAACCCGCTGACAAATGAGCAAAAGGATGGGTAGACAGCAAACTATAACATTACTGCATCTCAATATCCAATCACTAATGAAACAAAAAGATATATTCCAACAACTCCTGAATGAACATAAAGTGCTTCACATTAAATGAAACATTTCTTAAATGAAAGTACCAAACACGCGTACCAGAATACACTCTTCTACGTAATGACGGACCACCAGACGAACGAGCTAACGGCGGTACAGAGATAGGAGTAGACACTAAAATATCACATCGGTCATGACGCCAAAATTCTCACCCAGTATACCAGAGCATATCATCACCACAATATACTTACAGAGGCGGCCTATAACAGTAGCCACAATCTATATACGACCGCATGTAACCATACCTAACCCCTTCTTTACGTATATAGACCCCAACTTCCGACATTATATAATCATGGCGGACATAATATCCACAGTCGCACTGTGGGCGAAAAAAGAAACTTTAGAGACCATATTAACTTACAAACACAATGCGAGATCTGTCAAATACCAAGGGCAACAAAACCGTGTAGCAATACCACTCCCGATGTGAGTCGCATCGACCTCGCTCTCGCATCTGATCATTATAGTACTTGACTCAATAGGCAGCGACCATGACCCAGTAAAACTAGACAAAAATATCTACTCGTCCGACTGTCACTACAAAAACCACTCGAAACATATTCAATTATGCTCAAGCCAATTGGGAGAAATACAGATCTGATCTAGAAGAGAAAGTAAGCCAAATACCCCACCACACGAACAAGCTATTACAGAACTCACAACAGCCATCCAAGGCAGCAGCACAGAAAATATCCCTACAACAAGCATAGATCCATACAAACCCAAATTATCACCACATAATCCGAATATTATATATCTCTCACGAAATGACTATCGGGTATACCAACGCACGAGGTCAATAGAAGCTCTGCGCCTACATAGGCAATATCTGAGAATGGTCCAAAACTATATAAAGGCCTATAAACTACGAACCTGGATCCGAACTGTAAACAATCTAGGAAACGAGAAGAATTCATCAAAATTTTGGACACTTCAACAGATTTATCGGCAAATCCAGCACACCGAAATTTCCACTTCTAACAGGTAACTCCGCCCCACATACAGATGCAGATAAAGCAAATATATTCGATGACAGTCTCCATGCAGTATTCACACCTGAGGTAACCTTTCATCCTGCAACAAGAACCTCACGAACAACAGAAAGAAGGAACGATCCACGCCAACATCTGAAAATCAGCACAGACCATGCTCTGGATGAAACTCTTCCATTAACAACACAGATCACTGCAGAAGAAATCGCAGATGTCACCAAACACAGAAAGAACACTGCTCCGGGATTTGATAGTATAACATATCGTCATATAAAAGAGGCACCGTTCACCTTACTCACACTAACAACCATATATGCTTTCATACCCCGGACAGGAACCTACCCAATCGTATGGAAGATCTCTAAAGTGATAATGTTTCCAAAACCAGACAAGGATAAAACAGACCCGAAATCATACCGGCCCATACAGCTAACCTCAACTCTAAGATACTAGAACGAATAAATTACACGTAACGTTTCGACCTTCTACCAAAGATCTTCATCAGACATACACATACATCAGACATATCATTGACTGTGTCTGATGAGGATCTTTGCTAGAAGATCGAAACGTTACGTGTAATTTATTTTTTACGAATAATATAGTCTTGTTCAGCAATTTCAGTGTTTTTAAGTATGACCTATTATCATATCAGGCCGGATTCAGAGCGAACTTCAGTGTAACCGATATGTTGAGACTAACAACGATAATAACCAACCATTACAATACCAATGCGCCATCTTGCCTACTATTATTGGACCTCGAGAAAGCATTTGATCACGTTTGGCACGCAGGTCTTATCCACAAACTGCACAACTTCCGCCTCCCAACAGCCTATGTTAGACTAATATATCATTTCCTGAAAAAACGCATCGCCTATGTAGCAATCAATGACAGTGTCACATTCTATATTTCCACATACAGGGGTGCCACAAGGATCTACTCTCTCTCCTGTATTATACATCTAGTTTTTAACTGATATGCCAACACCGCCTACTCCAGTACATACCTTCACTTTCGCCGACGACACAGCCTTCCTTGCCTGTGGTAACATGATCCAGCATATAAATCGCATACTGCAACGAGCCATAGATACCTTCTACCAATGATGTGCAAAATGGCATCTCACAATAAACGCACTAAAAGCCCAGGCACTCGTAATACAGCCACCGAAAACCCGAAGCAGAGTCCAACGCAACCCCAATAAATTAGAGCTAAACGTAAATGGCACCAAGATCAGAACATGCACATCTGCAAACTATATTGGAGTTACCTTCGATAAACCTTTAAACTGGAAAACTTATCTCGGCCATCTCAATACAGCTATTTCCAACCGTTTGAAGCTCCTAAAGCGTCTTGCCGCCACTACCTGGGGACTCAAACAATACACGTAAAGCTGTTTATGCGACCATGCATTACATACGGTCATATAGCTTGAATCGCAGCGAACGAAGCATATTACAACCGGCTACTCATCCTAGAACGCCACGCACTACGGTTGGCCTTTCGCATCAAGCTCCCAAGTCCAACCAGGGAGTTATATCAAAGAATCGCATTACCACATATAATAGAACGCCTCGAAAAACTGAGAATAAAGTATATCACCAAACGCTGAACAACTGCCCACCCAGCTACAGCACAAGATTGTGAACTTCGACATCATCCACCACTTCATCAACTACTGGAGCTGTACAGACTAACCACCGACAAATATCAAACTCTAAACCTGGAGGTACTTAATAGATATCCGACACCACACCGCAAACACATATCCATCAGCTGCACAATAAATAACACGTTGATATGCACATATCGTATATTAGATTAGCCATACTACCACATGTTTAATTTAATTCGCATAGTCCATAAATCATTCACTAAAATATACATATGACAAATAGCACAACCGAAGAGACGGCATAACCGTCTGCAGATGTCATACGAAACCAAAAACATACATTCTTATCGCTTTTCGGCCTTTTGGCTAAGATCGAAGTGTAGTCCAACCAAGAAAACATAGCCTCCTTCGTGAAGCAGTACAATCACACCATTTCTTTAAACTACTCAGAAAACTGGATCAGGATCAAGTGATGAAACTTACTTCCAAGTCATCCTATTCTAACCACTTCCTACGTGCAGGAAATTTCAGTTTGCTGATTGGCGTTTCATCCACAAGGTTCGACTGGGAGTAGTGAGCCTTAATGGAACCAACCGCTTCAACCAGAGATAAACGCTGTAGGAAATGTGGATATGCATCAGAAACTTTACCTCATACGATCAACCATTGTCAACATAACTCAGCTGCGTGGCAAAGAAGACATAATAAAATCCTGGATCGACTGGTCATTTCATATAATAAAAATATCAGGGTCAACCAACGAATTCCTGAACTGACTAGCACACTGCACCCCGACATCGTGACTATGAGCCCAGATAATAAATGCAAAATTCTGGACGTGACAGTCCCATTTGAAAATGGAGACGGGGCACTTGATGTGGTACGAGCTGCAAGACTAGAAAAATATAACTATCTCATTCGAGAGTCTGAGGCCAAACGAAAAACAGGTATACTGTGAAGCTTTTACCACGAGATCTCTTGGAACTTGGGACACAAAAAATGGCGTGCTTAGAACTCGGCATCACTAAACGCTGCGCCAACCTTACGAAGAAGCTGATGCTGTCTGGTGTGGTAAATTGGAGCAGTGACATTTACGTGGAACATGTAATAGGTACACGTCAATAACATTAATGGCTAAATAAAAGAGGCTACAAAACAAATTAGTTCGATTAAATAGTGCAATTTCGGCGGGCTACTCTTTCATCTTCGCAGGATCGTGTTTGTAATTGTGATTATGAACATCACTATGGAAAAAGCAATCAATGAATAATCAAAAGCGTTGCTGTTGAAGGAAAAAAAATTGAATTGAGAGAAAGTTCAGAATATTAATCGTAACTAATGTAAACAAAACGGGATATCTATAATAAAGGTAACATTTAAAAAAAAATATGAAAAGAATAAAAAGAGCCCGTTTGGCCGCGAGGATTTTCATGTGTTAATGTAACACTACCGAATTCAAAAAACTTTATTTTATTCAACACTATGACGGAATAGATATATAATAGTGCTGGGACAGCATTCTTCTAATATACTCATGTAAAATTTTATATAGTAGTTAGGTACAATATTCTTAATAAACGTTTTTAAATCTGCTATCAGCTTAATTGGTCCATTTGATCTGGAATTAGGCGTTGATACGATAAACGAACAATAGCAGCATATCCGTGATTACTCAAGGAACAATACGATGTGTTTTAATTACTAATCTCATCAGTGAAAGCCGAGAAATTAGTATTTTATTGTCTCGTCATCTGAATGTTTGAAACACGCCCGTCATCAATGGCCACTCTCAGTGCATAGTGCTTCTGTTGTACAGTGTGTGTTTGTATAGTCTTTTTGTTTCGTCCAGTGTATATAATACTGTCGTAACATCTACAATATTCTTTAATCCCTATAATATATTTATATTAACTTAAATATCACAGATCATGAGTACATCGTGCAGATATAATGTTCAATGAAATATTTGCATATTCAAAGCAAAAGCTTGAATTTCTGATGTCAGCCGTTCCTGACTCATGATTGGTAGGATTGGATCATGGATACACCGCCTACCAACATGGCGGCGTCCCGTAAGACACAATAGCTACCGATTTTCAAATTGTAACCTCGCTAACTACATCACTATCGCCCCCTGGAAGTGACTTATTTTCCTTGGGATCTAAATGGATGCACCCTCCGCTGTATGTATTTTTCTTCACATCTAGCTATAATTTGGCCATACTGTAATTTTGTAAAATATCTCAAGGTCTTAGGGGTTGCCAAAGACCGCTATTACTCTCTCTCCATCTCCCTGACAAAACACTGGTAGGAAGACCACAGCACAAGGAATGGAAGTTTGTTCACTCACTGCACTCCCGTTACAAGGCTGACTGAAGGCGGATTTTTATGTGCTCGCTATGCCAACTTCACATCATGTCTTGTATAAATAATGTTCTGTGATGCTGAGTGTATGTTTGTGCGACTTTCACTGGGCCTCGTCCACTGCATACAGTGATATCTGGGGAGGTTTGTACAATATCTCAAGGTCTTAAGGGACGCCAAAGGCCGCCAGTACTCGTTCCTTCACCCTGACAAAACAATGGTAGGAAGACCACATCATAAGGAATGGCAGTCTGTGCACGCACTCCACTCCCGCTACAGGGTTGACTGAAGGCGGATTATTACGTGATTGCTGTCAACGTCACATCATGTCTTGCATAAATAATGTTCTGTGATGTTGAGTGTATGTTTGTGCAACTTTCATCGCGCCTTGTCCACTGCATATAGTGATACCTGTGGAGGAAATAGAAGGTCCTGATAACTGACCACCTTACAGGGTTGGTCACTGATATTAGAGTGCCTGGATAGCATAACGGGAAACTTTAGTGTGAATTTTGCGTAAAGATTAATATTTGTGTAAACATATAGTGGCCTTCTCTCGATGTTCTTTCCTACTGTCTCAGCTTCATAGTCACGACTGCTGCATGCAACTATCCCCAAGAGCCCTTTTCGCCGTTCAGTGTGAAAAAAGAAGAGAAAATATAGATATGCCTGCAACGACAAAAAGTCCCATATATAACACAAGAGAGAATCCATTCATGAGCTTTAGTTATAGCCAATATATTCAGCAACATCTACCTGAAATGGGCCTCAATGACCGTAAATGCTGTACACCTTCTCTGTATGTGTATTTTTCTCGTATCTGTATAGATAATTCTAGTACGTGTATATTTTTGGTGTATTTACTTTAAATGTCAGTGCAATACCCTTTCTGTGTGCAGATGTGTCGTGCTAATCCATAACAAAATTCGAATCCAAACGAAAGCGTATAAATTGATCATGAGAATTCTACGTGTTTTCAGGTGTAAATACGTGCTTATTGTGTGAATATCAACAAACTTTGCAAATACCTACCAGTGCGCTCTATACACACTCCAAATTTGGCAGTGTGCGTACTTCCCACCCCTATACTGAACTATAATGGTCTCTAGTGTCTCAGAAATCGTCCTCCCACTACCCTTTAGTGACTCGTTTAGGTGTCATAAACTTTACCCAAATTGGTAAGCGGCGACAAACATGGGGCATGCAAATCTCAATGACCAATACAAACATATTAAAAATGCCACCCAGGGTTAATACCAGTGTTCCACATGCCTAACCAAAATTCCATCTACTAAAACAAGCAAACTCACATTATAAATACTGTAACTCGAACACAAAACGAACCACAGCACAAACTAGACTTCGGCCCGGACAGAGGAGAGGGTCTTAGTGTAGAGACCCGTTAACACACACACACACCTCCTTACCTACCGGGGAGAACGGGTCCAATAACAGTAAACACGCCACGACGGAATACGTGACAGCCAAATCAGAACAAGGCGGGACTGGGCATCCACATAATGAGCTACGTACAACACTCACTCTCCACCGCAATCTCCAAGCCACTGCTCCCCTGTTCACTCCAAAAATTGTCACCATTAATGTCTCCAACAATTATCATTATTGAGGATGCAGGAGACATTTCAATAATCGATGACTCCGCCAACATCACAAGCCTTACCCATGACCAGCGCACCCTAACCCACAACAGAGAGAACACCAACCCCACCTGTGACAACCGATGTTCATATACTGGAAAATCCCGAAACCTCTGAAACAGCATCTAGTCCATCATTACGAACTGTACTGACTACCCCACCAACTATCCACAGTGAAGATGTAGTCCCCATGCGGAACCTACTAAAAATCACACAGGAGTGACTCGAACGCGCAGCAACGGTATGAAAAACTGCTCAATTTTGACTCGACGAGCCACAAGACCAATACTATGTCTCACTCGGAGGGCTGCAATCCCATGTCACTGGGACGACACACCCTAGACCCGGAAGCTCAGCCCTTCAAACCATCTTCGAATCCACAAGCAATCCCGCACGGCAATGAGACACTTGCAACACCTTGCAATCGGCCACATACATCAGCCAATATAGAGCACTGCAAAAATCCTACCACCACTGCAAACGCCACTTCAGCTCAATACCCTCTGGAACCCAACGTCGTGGTCGTTCAGTGAACCGACCCTCTACAACCTACACCACAAGCACCATCAAGCGCTGCTGCTGCCTCCTCCGCAACCCCGCCGGGAATTACAAGAAGACCACAGCCCCAGCCTCAGAATGACAATTCAAGCTCTCTAGCGAACAGGAATCAGTCACCGACATCACTCTCTACCGGAAATGCCCCCAGAACATCCAGGATACTACACACGACACCTCTACCAGAACAAGAGGACGCTACTGCTGCAGACATGCTGAATGATATACCACACCCATCTGATAACTGACGACCAACAACAACACGGGAATCCCACAAATAACCCAACTGAATTCCAAAGGCATTGGATTCAGCAAATAGACAATATCGTCGAGTTCCCACAGTTTGAGAAACTAGCCAGTGATCTTGTCTCGGCCATGATAAAACAGTCACCACATTCAGACAAAGAAAGTATCACTCGATTCCGACCAAGACTCAGACAACCTCCTAGGAACGGACAAGAGCCCCGACAAAATTTTGACCCAGCTCAAGCATCACGAATACAGCGAGCCTACATCAACAGGAAGAAAACTGAATGTCAAATACTCTGAGCCCTCACCCTTCTGTGAAGAAGACTCGCCAGTGATCGAGCGACACTTTACTGTCGCAATGGCAACTGATCCCCCTCCTCTCGCACCATGGCTACACCTAATAGATGATACCCAGACCCAATCCACAGATCAAACGGTTGTTCTCATAGGGGACTTCACAGCTGCTGCGATATGGAATCGCCTACGTCGCATGCCTAACACCGCCCCTGGGTCAGACAACTTGTTATACCACCACCTCAAGAGAACCGACCCAGCGCACATATTCTCCAAGCAGTTTCAAAAATGTTAGACACTAAGCACATCCCAATAACTTGGAAAACGTCCCACACTATCCTGATACATAAGCGGGGTCCGAGGGATGACCTCAGTAACTGGCACCCCACCGCCCTAGCTAGCACGATCTCCAAGCTATACACGGGAATTATTGCTGGCCATGGGCAATCAGGACTCTATCAAACGTCCAGAAAGGTTTCATGCCCATTGACGGATGCAAGCAGCATAGCTTCCTCCTCCAAAGCCTCATTACTGATGCGAGGCGAAACAACAAAGCACACATCGCATGGCTCGATCTATCAAATGCTTTCGGTAGTTTGCCACACACATTCATCCACCAGCAACTACAAAGCCTACAACTCCCTGGTCATCTTCTGGATATTATTCAAGATCTTTACACCAATAACCACACAAAAATTTTAACCCCAACCGGCTACACAGCACCCCTCCATGTCGGCAAAGGCGTCACAAGCAAGGTAGCCCGCTAAGCCCCATCATCTTTAACCTATGCCTAGAACCTCTCCTCCGTACCATTCTTATGCACGCCCCGACGACGAATGGTTACAAACTCCACAATACGCCCATTGTAGTCCTAGCATATACCAAGGATTTAGTGCTAACAGCGCAATCTCCAGGGGCTCTCCAAGAACTACTCACCCTCGCTGACTAAATCACTAAATGGATTGGCCCCAACTTTAATGCGGCAAAGTGTGCCACTCTGTCTGTTGACTGCCATAAACGCAGGGAGGTATTGCCCACGATCTTCACGCTTTCACATGCCAACATCCCACAGCTACAAGACGGTGAAGAATTACCATACCTTGGTGTTCCAGTAGAACTTCGTGTCGATCCCACTCCCCAAGCTGCCATAGACACTATAACCAGAGTTAAGGAAGATGGACGAATCTCTGCTAACCTCCTGGCAGAAGCTCGACGTCGTAAAAACTTCTCTGCTCCCTCACCTGACGCATGTCATGACTGCCACACAAATCCAGAAAAACAAACTGCGTCCCCTCGACTGTGCACTAAAGGCTACAATTAAATCATGGATGTCTCTCCCCAATCGTGCCAGTGCAGAACTCGTTCACATCACGCTACAGTCAGGGGGTGCCGAGGTGCAGCCTCTCACTGACCAAATAGATCTCAATGTGACACAGGCATGTCACCGACTCACCTCCAGACCCAAACGTAGCAGAAATAGCCCTTGCAGCATTAACCGCAACGGTCAGACGGAAATTGGCAAAAGCCCCGACTCGCCAAGAATTAACGGACTACCTCAATGGATCCTTGGAAAGTAACTTCACATGCGATGGTGGTGGTGTAGCATCACTGGTCAAACTGCAGGAAATCTACACGTCGGCCGGCACACCACAAATATTGATTGGAAATGGAACGCCACGACAAACACATTTGAACTGCGTTTCAATCTTCCCCACAGCGACAGACCCGTAATCGTTGATGAGTACCCTGCTCAACATACTGCCAAGTTCCTCCGACTGGCGTGTCAGGAAACGTACTTGCAGAAACTCATATGCAAGCCCGACCAAGGTAAAGCCATCGGGACCACCTCGCAGGATCCTGCCTCTAACCACATGATGCGGTTAGGGAAATACATGATATACTGAAGGAATAGCATTTACAAAATTTATGCAACTTGTGAAACCAGAAGCACATATGCCGTGCAGGCAAACACTAAGTAGGAAATTGAACCAAAAAAGTTCAAGAAATCAACTCATCATTGAAAAAAGAGCTGCAAAATATCGAAGAGAAATCCTTACATCTATCTCGACATGTGAACGAGCAGATCGCAATAAGCTGTACTTGGTATTAAATCCCATTTCATAGATAATGGTTGGAATCTATTATCAAAAACCATTGCGTTCAAGTATTTTCCGGATAGACATACACGGGTTAACATTCGGGAAGTTTGACATTCTGCGGTCCCGTGGACTAACCGATAAGCATGTTGGTTACGTAATGGCTGGCAATGCTGCCAATATTACAAAAGCTTTTAATTTCGCGCAAGCTCTTGGCAACCCCACGAGGTATAGTAAAGAAAATTGAAAAAAATAAGGAAGGCCGCGAAAGACGTAAAGTGACAAGCAAAATCGTACATATTTAAACTGTCCAATTGGAAAGACTATTATTATTAGTGCGATAACTGACTCTTATTATCTATTTATTTCAATTTAATTTGATGTAGTAATTAGTTTTGATTAAATAGATGTTTTTAAATGTTATCAGCTTAATTCGTCGACTTGATCTGGAATTAGCCGCTGATGTGACAAACGAAATATAACAGCATGTGCGTGAATATCAAGGGAACAGGGTGATTTATCTTATGAACCTGTCCAGTGCATGTCGAGAAATTAGCGTTTTTTTAATAATCATTGTGAATGTTCAAAGTTCGCGCGCCTACAATGGCCATTCCCTGTATGTGTTTTGTGTTGTATAGTGTGCGTTTGTGTCTTTTTGTGCTTCGTCCAATGTATTATAATACTGTCGTAACATCTACAATATTCTTTTATCCCTATAATATTTTTATATTAGCTTAAACCTTACAGATCATGAGTACATCGTGCAGAGATAATTCTCAATAAAATATTTGTATATTCAAAGCAAAAGTTTGAATTTCTGACGTCCGCCATTCCTGACCCATGATTGGTAGCATTAGATCATGGGTTGCTCCTTCGCTCCCAACATGGCGGCAGTCCGCAGAGCATAATAGCATGTAACATGCGCCAGTGCCGCCTGTTACTGACATATAAAAATATTCGAAAAAAGATTGAACAGACATTTTCTACCATTTGAAAAAAAAATTCCTTTGATAGTTACAAAAATGTCTTCGAGAGAATGCCCGATAAGATCTTAGAAAATTTTATATGGAAATATGTTTTATTTTGTGTGCTATTTTAATTTTTCTATGTGTGGTAATGTTCCTAGGTTAAGTATAAAGGTAGCTTATGTCGGGCAGTTTACTCAATCTACAGAAGTCTTCACCGGATGTGGAGTTAGTAGTCTCGTACGATATCTGTTTTTGGTTCTCTTCTTACGAGAAAAGTGTAGAGGCTAATATTATTTAACATCTGCTGTTCAAAAGACCTTTCCCATTGGACAAGCTTGACCGCAAGCGTGGAGCCGCCTGCTTCTTGCTCAGTTTTTCGCGTTTGATATGCGTTAGTTCTCGGTGACCAGGGGAGTCAACGTCAAACTTTGGAAGCTTGAACATCTTTCTCTTCAACATCCGTTTTCGGCCCACCGTCATGATGTAGTCGCCGGAAACGCGAGGGCATCGCCGACAGAGGCCCTCGAGAGGCTCCTTCCTATATATCCGACAGAATCATTGTCATCTTCGGCAACATTACTTCTTTTGCCGGAATCATGCAAGTTCTCACCTTAAATTTTGGACTTGATGCAGCTGAATTTTGATCTTTTAGCCCCACCTTTGCATAATCTTCGTGAAAGCCTTTAAGTTTTGAGACACGGATATCTTGGCCTGTTTTTAATTTGATGTCGATATAATCAGGAAAGTCTAAATATCTCGTGTAAAGCGTAAACTAAGTAGAAATCTCCGATCTCGCGAATCTTAATATAAGATAAATCGTCGTTACGCCGCGTTCGTCGGGAAGAAAGTTATAAATCGAAGATTTGTGTAAATAAAGTATGTAGGTAAATTCTTGTGTCTATGTTTTGCCTGAACATTGCCTTTCTCTCTCACTATGTAGTGCGCTCCTACGGCGTTTGAAAGTTTCTCTAATTGTATTAATGTTGAAATGAAAACAGTGCATTGGAGTGCCGAAGGGATTGCCCATTGGAGAGGTTTAATGGCCAGACTTTGAAGTCGCCAGAACATCCCGCTTGATGTAGAATAATCTCTTTTTGATCCACATTGGTGATGAGATTCGGCGTTAACAATTCTTTCTCTCGATCGGTTGATTCACTAACAAGTTCAGGCTATTGTATGTTACGCAACAATGTATGTGTAAATTGTCTAAAAAGTAATCAAACTTAAAAGATTGTCTACAAATCTTTTAAGACAGCTTTCTTATCGAAGTACAATAAAATTGTATTCCCATCAAAGGGAAGACGGCAGCGGTCGTCTTGCAAAGACGTGTGCGTATCCCATGAGAGGCCACACGCAATAGGGCTAAAATTTATTAGTAATTAGCTGATGATAAATTAACCAGAGCCATCGAACAATGAAGTATGGCATAAATATTCAATCCTTCGAAGCATGGAAGCTTTGCAAATATAAACAAGGTAAACAGTCTTGCATCCCATGAGAGGCTGACTGTTGTATTCGGTAAGGGTAGGCAAATTCCAGAGGCCCTACACCTCTCCCTTAAATAAATATTATCGAGAAAGTTATTAACAGTCCAAAACTCCTATCTTGACTTTAAACGCTGTGCAAAGTTAGATACGGAAATATCTCCTGTAAATCGTAGTGAGGCTTGTCAATGTATTAAATTCTTACGTCAATTAATCGTCGTCCTAGTCCTCCTTTTACAGAGTGCTAGAAAAAAATGTAATTCTCCCTGTAAATTATGTTCAAAGTTACTAAACCGTCGATTTCTGATAATATTCTGTTAAAGCGAGGTAATTTACCGTGCAGCGACTGGATTTAAATCAATTCGTTATTTCGGAGAAGTTCGTTCGAAGGGAAAGATTCTTTTTCTTTTAATTAAGGTATATTCTAACTTTAACGAAGATTCAAAATATAAATTTATCAAAAGCTACAGAGACCGTAGTTCTCGAAGTTAAAGAATTTGTAACTAAGAATTTTTGTGATTGTTTGTAAATAGTTCTTTTTTTATTCTCTTCGTTTCTAATAATCTAAAATATAATCATATAGTAAATCGATTACGTTTGTTGTCTATCAAGAGTCCATGCGGTTACCTTTTAACCAACTAAACGTTTTATTGTATATATTATTTTTTTCTATAATGGTTTATTGTCAAGTCGTATATCAATGCTACTCTTCAAAGGACGCCTGATGAGTATGATTTTCGCAGCTATATTAAGTATGGCCGGTTGCATACCATATAAGGGGCTAGAGTGTCGTTACCATAATTATAAATATTACTTTGATTATCCAATATTAATGTTAAGTATCACGTAATGTGTTCCATATCGTTTTCTTAAGCATCAGATTCCGAAGTCTGCATAATTCAACTCCCCCCCCTCCTTGCAAGAGGCGAAGGTTGAGACATTGTATAAGTATTTATTGTATTCTTTTATCTGTTGCGATAAGTCCCTAAGTATTTGTAACAAAACGTGATCAATGGACAGTCTTTCACCTGGCCAAGGCATGGTAAAAAATAATAGCTCGAGTGACGAGCAAGTTTCTACCGACCTATTCGGTACGTGGCGCCCGTATTTAAAGATTTCTTCTTTTCAATCAGATCTATCCGGCAAATTCTTTTTTTTATGTTTGGCCACTTGACGACCTGCCTCTCCGCTAGCCGGGGAGTCGAGGTTTAATTCACGTCGAGAAGCAACGTTCGAAGCTACCGAATTTCAAATTGTTACCTCGCTAATTACATTACTACCGCTCTCTGGAAGTGACTTATTTTCCTTGGCACCTACATGGATGCACCCTTCGCTGTATGCATTTTTCTCCCCATATTTATCTACTTTGGCCATACAATAATTTTGAACAATATTTCAAGGTCTTAGGGAACGCCATTACTTGTTCCTTCTCAATGACAAAACAATGGTAGGAAGACCACAGCATAAGGAATAGCAGTCTGTGCGCTCACTACACTCCCGCTAAGGGTTGACAAAGCGGCTCTTCATGTGTGCCTGCTATACCAACTTCGTATCATGTCCTGTATAATGTTCTGTGTAATTGAGTGTATCCTTGTGCGACCTTCATTGTACCCCGTAATCTGCTTATAGTGATATGATAGATCGATACCGCAATGTGATGTATATAATTACCAAGCCAATCTATCGATGCATCGGAAACCCACTCATACTTAACATCTAGCGACAGGAATTCTCGGGAAAACCGATAGCACGCTATTAGATGCCTGTTGCAGCCTGGAAAAAGAGTCCCCCACTTTGTTGTGTGTTCCGAGTGTGCACAACACAATTCAACCAGAATGAAGTTAATAAATATACAAAAAGTCCACGATAAATACTACACGCTCGCCACAAGAAAGCCAAACTGAGGAAAATACTGTACCTCTGTTAGCCATTCCTGCTCGTGATTTGATACAGGAATAGAACAGCACGTAGAATCTTATTTGACAATATTTATTGCAACACATTTTATATAAAACTGTGTGGCCAGTGTATATATAATTTATTATTATTTTTATTGTTGTTGTTATACTTCACGCCGGTATGAACAGGAAATCCTCCCAGTATCAACTGAGATTGCGACAGGAAAAATTCCTATGAACAACTAGCATATCTTATGCTCCAAATACTGCTTGCTACACTTTCAGCTCTGCGTGCGGGCGTGTGTATGTAATAAAAGATAACCAAGTACCAGATACTATCCTGCACACGATAAAAGTGTAGAAATTGAATTCATATTATTACCATCTTAGTGAGTGTAACCAACCTCGAGTTACGACTTAGTGATTGATATAATTTAGTTGTGTTTAGTAATTTATTTCAATTTGTATTTTCTTTATTTTTATTACTGTCATCATTATTATTAGTAGTACACAGTACATGTGAGTAGATTAAGCAAATCAATTTATTCTTAGTGTAAAAGTTTTATCGTCAATAATGAATTAATGCTAGTGCTACATGATCATTTCAAAGTGTCTGCATCTATATTGTCTGCAGCTCTACATAGAACCACTGGGTTGCAATATACGAGAATACATACTGGGTAAACTTTGTATACATAGGAGCAAATTCCTACCAAACGCACCACGCCATCTCCAACCATTCCACGTAAGGATTCATATACAAACCAGTCCACAAGCCTAGCGTATATAGTGTGTAATCGTGTGTTTTTAATAAGTATGTTTCTTGTGTATATATATTTTTTATCTTATTTTTGTGTGTAATTTCCTTCTATGCGAATACGTCATCTTTTTATGCTCCACTAGTTAAGATATTGCCTTAGCATAACATCCGAACGGAACAAAATGGGCACAGTGATGTTAAGTGTGTATATCGCAGTAATATGTCTTCTCGTGTGCCCGGAATGTATATTTGCGTATGTATTTTCCCCAGTGCTCCCTTTACATATGTCGACCCCTGATTATGTGACGACAAAGGTATATGCGTGTGTAGTGACAAGCCTCGATTATTACTGGCCCATTGTATAACATGTATATCATTCTTTGGAAGCAATCAGTGAAAACCTCACCATACACACGACCCCTCAGAAATTACCCTCTCGGTGCCATTCGGCAACTCCCTCCGTTGCGAGGATTCCTACATCCACTTTGAAAAGACAGTCAAGCGGCGACAAACATACGGGGAATATAAAACGCACAATAATTTATACGAACATATTACGAAATGCCTTCCGGGTAATTCTCTTGTTTTTCGATGCTCCAAGAGTCTGGCGATGTTTCACCTACTGAAACAAGAAAATCCCACCTCAAGACATGCAAAGCGAATAACAACCAACTTCTGAAGACTTGCCAACCAAAAAAATCTAAAAATGAGAGCAACGACAAGGACGCTGAGCTTTCGGACATCACCGACGTGTTAGCCAATCCGAACAGCCCCAATGACTATTCCCATACAATTGACGGGATTCCCTGTGAAATCATGGAAATTGTACATGTCGGTTGGAAAGACTTGACAGGAGACGATGCAGTACTCTTGGGCGTTCCTACCGCCGAGGACAGAACATACTTGAGCTCGCTTCCCATAAACACAGCACAAAGCACCAAAACCCTGCTACCAGCCCCCCGAGCTGTGACCGCCGTGCCGAAGCTGCAGACGTTATAACCCACAATACTTCCAAAGTGGCATCTTCCAAACTAGTACAAACCCCTGGCGACCACTCCATGAAGAAACCACCAGGCTTCAGCAAAAACATCCACAGTTCCTATTACACTACACAACACGAACTGTGTACAGAAACGCCACTCCGACCCAGATAAAACTTGCACATCCTCCCAAGTCTACTGGTGATACTGGAACACCCATAGAAGATGTAATGAAACACTTGTTGAATACCACTCCCCAGAAACATACCAAATACGAACGTAACGGCACACAACTTGCAACCAACGAAGTATGTTACAGCGGTGGTGAAGCACGGAAATGAAGCTAGACAGACAACGCCTGTGGACCACCAAACCTTAAATCCCGACGCACAACCCTTCAACCTAGAAGGTTCGCAATCCCCTCCTCCACACCCGTTTGATGTCTCCGTGATAACTGAACATGGAACAGCCCCTCTCTAGCCTAAGCCCACCACACCAGCGAATTTTACTGCTCATTCTCCATCTCCCCAACACGAGAAACTCGTTCAAGCGGCAATCCCTGCACAACACCCAATACCGACACCTCCACCGCCACTAAACCCTGCCGTAAACCCATCCTCTCCCTTGTCAGAATTAGACGCGCACCGACATCTCGTTAAACAGAACGCCTACGCCTCCTGGTCACGCCCAACGTTCTCAACCTCCCCCGTCTGCGGCAGCAACGCGACACTGGCGAACCCATCACCGTCACAATCGATGAGCAGGACTACGTGGTTCTCGACGAAGCTCCACTGACCCCGGACGAAGTCTACACTGATCCACAAGAAGACAATAGAACAGCCACACCAGACCGCTCAGAATTCTACGAACACTGGATGCAACAGACTGAGAATGCTGCTGCACCTCTCGAACGAGTAGGAACGGATCTTGTTACGGCAATCCTGCAGTATAACGCTCCGCCTAAACCTAACAACCAAGCTTAATCATTCCAACCAGCCCTCGACCACCTAACAGACGACAACCGACACGCCTCCAGTTTGACCCTGCGCAAGCTTTGAAACTGCAACGCAGCTAAAACATCAACCGCAAGAAAACCATGCGTCAGTTCCTCAATGAACCATCACCGTTCTGTGACATAGAAACAGCAGAGATCGAGCGTCCCTTTAGCAATAGAAGCCGATAATTTCACCACCACACCTCGACCAGACAACGTAGCTGACACTTGTGGAAGCACCGGAGGACCAGACTGCAGCCCTCAAGGAAGACAACTTCAGCTGAAATCTGGAGGAACTGCGCCGCATGACTAATAGAGCCCCAAGCCCGGACAGTCTAGCTTACCACCACCTCAAGCGAGGAGACCCAAAGTGCTATATTCTTGAAGCATTCTCTCAAAGATGCTGGATAGACAAACGAGTTCCTGATGCTTGGAAACAGTCCAATACCATCTTAATACACAAGCGCGGTCCGAGGGAGGATATGAGCAACTGGCACCCCATTGCCTTGGCTAACACGATGTATAAACTATACAAAGGAGTCATTGCCGACCGTCTCGCCAATTGGGCCAACGCCACCAATGCCATCTCAAACGTTCAAAGAGTTTATGCCAGTAATGGGTGAGGAGCACAACTTCCTCCTGCAGGACATTATGACCGATGCACGCAGGAACAATAAGAGCTTCGCGTGGATTCACATTATAAATGCGTTTGGAAGTCTACCCAACCCCTTCATCAGACAACAGCTCAGCGGTCTTGGATGTTGTAGAGGATCTATACTCGGACAACTCCACTAGAATCGCAACCGAACTGGATACACTGCTGCTCTCCACGTCGGCAAACGTGTTAACAAGGCTGTCCGCTGAGCCCTATAATTTTCAATCTCTGCATGGAGCCACTCTTTGCAACATTATCCAACATGCCCCTACCCACGGCTATAAACTCCACAACAAAACGATATCCATACTAGAATATGCAGACAACCAGGTAACAGGACAGACACCAGGCGCACTTTAGGAACTCCTCACACTAGCCGATGCAGCTACAAGATGGAGTGGTCTCCGCTTCAATCCAAACAAATGTGATACGTTATCCTTGGGCTCTAGGTCCCGCAGACAAGTTGCCCCGAATACATTCAACCTCTTCCGCGCGGCGTGGGCATTTCTCAGCTTCAAGACGGGGAGGAATTCACCTATCTTGGAGTACCGACAGGCTTTCGTGTCGAGCCTAAGCCTCAAGCCGCCATCAATGCCACCTTAGACATATCACTGATCGACAACTCGCTTCTCCGTGGCAGAAATTGGATGCGGTTAGAACCTTCCTGCTTCCCACACTGGAGCATGTTATGACGGCCACTCAAATTCTTAAAAACTGCGCCCCCTTGACTCAACTCTGAAGGTCACTATTAGAAGTGGCTGTCACTTCGAAAGCGTGCCAGCGTCGAAATCTTATACCTCCCCCATCAGTTCGGAGGCGCCGGTGTCCTTCCTCTTACCGAACAAGTAAGACTTGAATAATGTCACCCAGACTTTTCGGCGATTAACTTCTAAGGATGCTGTGATTGCTGAACTTGCCTCCAGTGACATCTACGTTGAACAGGAAACTGACCCATGACTCAACGCCTGACGATCTAGACTACCTGAACGGCTCACTGGAAGATTTCACGGGGATGGAGGTGATGTGTCATCCTTGTGGTCCAACTACAGGAAGAATACGCGTCGCCTGGCCCGCCACATCCGTCTCAGGTGGCAAAGGAACCAGACGACTGAAGGATTTGAACTGCGCTTCACACTTGCTCTGTGACAAGCCGGTAAGTATAGATGCTAACAACGCGCAAGTGCCTACGGCTTGCTTGCCAAGAAGCTTACCTCCAACTGATCCGGAAACCTGACAAGGGCAAAGCGTTTGGGAAGACCGTACAGGACCAAGCATCAAACCACATGCTGCGCTGAGGGAAGTACACACGCTTCTGCGATTGGCGTTTTATGTTCCGAGCTCGTCTAAACTGCCTCCCCATCAACAGGACAAGACCGTTCGCGCGAAATAATCAGGCCTGCAGACGATGTGGAAATGCACGGGAGACTTTGCCATATATCCTTAACTATTGAAAAACCGCATGTGGCAGCACGGTTACAACGAACTTCAAAACAGTTTAGTTCGCGCTATCCCAAAAAGAAACGCCACCGTCCGCGTGAACCAAACTATCCCAGGCTCTGGCAGTACCCTGAGACCAGACATATTTGTGGAAACGCAAACATCTACATAATTGACGTTACGGTAGCCTTCGAGAATCGAATGCCTGCGCTGGAAATGGCCCGAGACAACAAGCAAGAAAAGCACCAGCCTCTCGCAGCTCAAGTCCAGGCCAACACTGGAAAGCCCACCTCGATGCGTGCCTTTTTGGTAGGTTCTCTCGGTTCATGGCTCCACTCGAACGAGGAGGTTCGTTGCTTGCAAATATCGAGGAAATATTCATTCCTAATGAAAAACTTATGGTTTCGGACACTATAAAATGGGCGCGAGACGTACGTTGAGCACGTAACTGGCCATCGCTAGCACATCGACACAGCCCTAGTGCCACCATCAGTTAACCAACAGCAACACTATGCGGTGACCAATCGTCTAATGTCCGTATTCTTGTTTGTGTTTGCGTGTGTCTATATATAGACATTTAAGTATATGTATGTGTGTGCCTACGGTACATATTTGACTAACTGTATACACCTCAATACGAACCAAATCAGCTGAATGAAACAATATGAGCTGCAACAGTCATGCTAATTAATCAGTAACTTACGACCGCTATATTAACTTATACAATGGAGAAACCGTTAAAATGTTAAATATGTAAACACTCTTCCGCATGAAACAGTCGACACTTAACATAAGAGGAATCCCTCCCCAAGCTTCGACACTTTCCATAAGAGGAATCCCTCCACAAGCTCTCTTGGTGATATTTGTGTACCTCAGATGCCAACTCGAAATCACTTGCCAACCATACAGGGCCGAGGCCTTTTGAATAAAGTGTTCAACTCGATTGTGATTAAAATTGGTCCCTCCCTCCACCAAATACACATACTTGGGAGAAGCCTTTTAAATGTGGTACTTGTGCATACAAATACACCGGAAATAAATGGCGAGTCGAACAAGACTACTTACAGGGGAGAAGCCATTCAATTGTCACTAATACAGATAGAAACAAAGAGGATAGCTATATGAAAATAAAAGGAACTCTTGTCAAGAAGCCCAATGGATGTGAACTATCCGGATACGCATAGAAGTGTCCAATAGACACAGAACCTAAACATGATGCGAATAGTTGTGTAACGCCTACTTAGTTCTTAGTGCTAATTAACCAAGAAACAAAATGTGCTGTAAACCAAAGAGCGACCTCCCTAATAAAAAAAATATAATTTAAAAATGGAGAAGGGAGCCCGATTGACCGCGGTAATCCTTAGTCACAAGGAAACTTCAGGTACACATATTTTCACTCTCCAATTGGAAGAGCTATTTATAAAAGTGCGATAACTGCACTTTCCTATTATTTACTACCAATGTTCAAGTTCATGTAGTACTTAGTTTCGGATAAATAAAGGTTTTTAAATCTGTTCTTATCAGCTTAATCCACAAGTTTGATCGAGTTTTGTGTGTTATCTTTAATCAAAGGGTAGTATCAGCTCCGTGAATATTCAGGGAACAAAATGATATCTCAACTATTAAACCGTTCAGTGCAAGCCAATAAATTAGCATTTCTCTGTATCGTTATTCTGAACCTTTGAATTACGATGGCCATTACCTGTATATAGTGATCTGTGTTGTATAGTGAGTGTTTTTGTGTCGCCCTGTATTGTATTAAGTGTATTATATTTCATCCCCTGTACTGTCTATATTTTGCTGCGTTGTATATACATTCTGACTAGCATTGCTACTTGAACAAACATTAAGTTCAAGCCCTCTAATAATTACAATTTCGTATAATTGCAGAAAGAAATTCAAATTTTGTATCGCTACCACTGCTGACGCCCCATCAAATCTCGAATTCTCCCAGTACTACCATCATGGCTGCCGCCGAGCTTTGCAAACAATGAACGGTTCTCACCATTTCATCTCAATAGCATCTATTCACTCTACATGGACTACCCTTATTTTTCAATAATTCTGTAGGCATGTAGCGTCTAGTCAGTAGATTTATTTTCCACTCCTAGACAGTAAATTATCCACACTATAATTAAAGTTATTTTGAAGGCCAAAGCGGACGCGCGACCGCCGCCATTACTGGCAGGTAACGTTAGGAAGATGGTAAAAGTGTGATGACCTCCAGTACATGCAATTTTTAATTCTCTGGTGCCCTACCAACTGAGGGTGGCTTTTCCTACCACCTTTGCGTCGTGTCACTACAATCTGTGCTCTGTGTTGTATAGTACTTGTTTGTACCTGTGATTACTCCCTCCTCCTTCCAAGACAATACCATGAATGTGGCCACAGTACACACGTCAGCCAGTATGTGCACTCTCCACGACCGACTGTAGGCAGCAACATTCTGAGTGGTAAGCGACTCGGTATAGGAAATCCGTAACGGACAAATTACAGCGTTACTGATACACATGAAGAAAGCTAAAAGTGTAGCCCACTTTGCTGTGTTCCGAGCTTGCACAACTCAATCAGAATGTAGTTAATATATATATATATATATATATATATATATATATATAGATAGATAGATAGATAGATAGATAGATAGATAGATATAGATATATATATATATATAGATAGACAGATATATAGATAGATATAGATATATAGATATAGATATATATATATATATTCTCGACCTTAGGTCCTCTTTCAGAGAGAGACAAAGTTAATGTTTTAGGAATTTGTAGCTCATTAGAATGAAACTCGCTAGTTAAAAATAGAGCTTTACTTAATTAACGAAGGGGAAGCACGACCTAAATTTAGGATAATGGATCATGGGCCTTAAGTATAACAATATGAGTAAATGATAACTTCTGGTGGTAAGTGGAATGAGCAACAGCCAAGCCAAAAACAGAAGACTGCCGCCAGGGTCGAAACTAAATTCTTGAAGATGGTCTGAGCTTGACTAACTATAGCTCAGACATCGCAAAGTAAAGTATAAAGACGAAATAATCTATCGTAGACTTTAGAGCTAGATCCGGAAGACGTTTTTGGGAACGAAACCAGACACACAATGTCCCGTTCAACAGTTTATCTCCTCCCTACTTCGACACGCATCCACGTCACTACTTCCTAGTCGCACTTTCCATAAACACCAAAAAGTCGCTCAATTGTCCTAAAGTCATTCACTTGAAGTCTGAAGCATTTCCACACACTGACAAGACAGCCGACTAGGAATCCCAAGTATTTGGAATATTATGTACCTTGAATATATCTGAGTGACGAAGTAGAGGTGAAGGCAAAGTAGAAGCAAATAACTTCAATAACGACCAGCTTAGCTGTGAATGAGTGAATTCGAAATAAACTACTGCAATCCTGATCAGTCCCATAATCCATATTGTCATTATACCCCCTCTTCAAAACCTTTATCTACAAGATAAAGTCGAACATTTAAATGAGGGTTAGAGGTCTAAGATCCATTCTCCTAGAAAAAGGGGAACATATATACAATTATCAATTACAATATTATTAAAATACTGCAATGAGCAAATAACAAAATTGGAGATAAAAATAAATATAAGCTTTCTGTGTCGATTTAACTTCCCAAAAATGTCTTCTTGTCACCAGATAAATATGATCTTCCAACACCAAAGGAAAAGAGATAAATATATTTTCACAGATCACAAATAATGCACTTTTCGGGGGGGAAAGGCTGGATAGACTAAAATAAATAATCTTGCTGTTTCCGTAACCAAAACGAAGAGGAAAATAAACATTGGTAAGCACAAAAATCACTATACTGGTTAAAATTAAAAATAAAGGGAAACAAAATATAAACACATCACATGGCAAGTCGATCCATAAGTGGAAAGAAGGCATCAGCGAAGATGTCCGTAAACAGTCATGGCATCAGGGTTGACGTCCATAAATATGTCATCACGGGAGAATCACTAGACTGCGCATCACTTAAAATGTCTGTAAAATATAGAACACAGGAAACAACACAACCCATCGGAATCCGTATGACTGGATCACACTGTTCCCAAAACCTGTTGATGTCAGTATGTTTGGCGCATCGAATACGTGGTAGTTGGTGGTGAGAAGAGGGTGTGGAATCGAGCATATTGTTGATAAATCGTTCAATTACCCCATGATCCATTAAAAATAATAAGGGGTCACTTCAACAAAGCTAGGTGGAGTGTAAGAATGAATGGGGGGTTGGAACAGAAATAAGGATGGAGGGCTGCAGACAAGAAGAGAGATATCAGAAGGTCAACAATGAATAAATTAGCAGAGAATAACCTGTTATCCATAGATAATTGATATGGCTTGTTCGAAGTCGGGGTACGGAGGAGACTAATCTCTTCAGAATAGTCACTTGGCATCACAGAGACTTTGGTTGCTCACCTCAGCGGTCTCTTTTCGCTGAGTCTCGCCCAAGTCACATCAAAATATCTATGGAAAAACTTTAACTCTAAAATCTTAAAAATAAAAAAATTAAAATTAAAACAAAAATTCGAATTCAAAAATCAAAAATCTCTAACAACTAGAATACAACGGAGTGCAGGAATTAGAATCCTCAAGACTAAAAATCGACAGTTCACGGTAACTAAACTCGGTAAAATTGGATTCGCTTAATTCACACATGAACTTAAATTACAATAAAACCCTGGTAAACATATACGAGTAACTACAGTTGTTTAACCAACAAAAATGAAAAATGATAATCAAGCAAGCGTATGATACCAACTACGATGCGATTTCTCGAATCCTATCTAAAAAATCGAACATCCTAAAAAGGGTGCCACTTTACTCAACAAATTTTAATAAATTTGGGACTCAAAAGTAAACAAAATACAAGTTGTCGGCCGGACGAAACATAAAAACAACAAAACAGCGGTATCTCAATGGCCTATATTAACATAAACAGTGCAATAAGACTATGAAAACACAACTAGGTCATAGCTCTAAGTCTAAACTAGGCCAACGCAAGGTTTAGTAACTTCCACAGAAAAAACTCATGAACTTCATTCAGCAGGACATGGATAAAGGAAAAAAACCATCAACGGGAGAAATTCCTAAATCAATTCTCAGAGACTGAAAAATGAAGACATGACCTTGGTTAAAAGAAAAAAATAAGGCAAATCAGAACTCCAATTTTTCTTCTACGAATATTATAAATGACAAATTCATCAAACATAGTTAACTACTGACTGAAAAACGAAAGGAAATATGATGAGTGGAAATAACAGGGGGATATGAAGACAAGAGGTTAGCAAAAATCCGAACTGCTTAACAGCAAAATACAGCGAAAGAATATCAAACCAATTATAACACTTCCTTTCTTTTATACAAACAGGGATTCTTTTGCTGGGCCAAACATATCAACAGAATCTGGATCATTGTGAACATTTTTCATTTCGAAACAAGTTGGCGGTTCCGTATTCGTGCGGTATTCTAAATTGGTATCGGGGATCGAACCCGTGACCTCTTGAATACTAGTCGGTGAATGTTCCGTGAATTCAGTGAGAAAATGAGAGACATCTTGGATAAAACTCATGTCTTGCAAGATTTCTGCTTCCGCGAGTGCATCATCATCCGCTTCTCCTGTCTGTGAGGTGTCCGGGATGACATCACTCGGCGAACTTTTCTCGTAGAGCGGTTTGATACGATGGATAGCGATCAAATCCAGTTTTCTTCTTTTAGTTGGACCATCATAGCGAACCAGGTAAGAGTTTGCATCTTTTTGTTCTATGATAGCTAGAATATCAAAGACCTCCTAATGTTTTTGATATTTTAGGCTTTGGAGTGCAATCTGTGATTAATACTTTGGTGCCAGGAAGATTTACAGGGTGTGACGTATGCTTGTCGTTGTATTTCTTCTGACGTAAAAAACTTTTATGCAAGATTTCATGAGCTGTTTGTCGAACAAAATCTAAATGGTCGAAGCAATCTTTGTTGGATATGTTCACTGGAGGCGTTCCAAGAGCTGTCACTGGGCAGAATAGGATGGAACCCGTGTAAGAACGGAGACGTCTGCAACCCGAAATGCATCGAACAATTATAACAACGTTGCGCACTGTAGTACAGATGACCAGGAATTCGGTTTGTGGAGAGTTGCAGGACGCATAAGAGACCTATGAAAACGTTCAACAACGCCAAAAGTGTAGTGTGCATTAGTTTGACAAAACGAGAGCTTCACTCCTGTTTTCTGGCACAATTCCTTAATCTCTGAGGCATGTGGTGTAGATCGATCCCAAAAAATATGCTTTGGTAGCCCATAATGCATAAACACTTTATGATGAAGCGCATTAGCAACCGTTTCCGCATTCACAGTTCTGACAGGAACTGTTATGGCGAACCTCGTATATACATCAATAATCACTATTATGCTCTTGAATTGATTTCTAGGCGTCATCGGGCCCTTCTCGTCTAACATTAAATGGGAAAAAGTAGCCTCATCTATGACATTGGTCTGTAAAGTATGAGGCTTCTTCCCTGTTAACGGTTTTCCCATCTGACAAGCAAGGGAGGCTTTGGTAGAAATAAGTTTTCTTCAGGCCCGGGAAAAAATATTTGTCACACATCAAAGCAAATGTTTCGGATGGAGAGATGAGAGGTTGTTATCCCATAGTTGTGTATCTCCATGATAACTTTTTCTTCTAAAGAAGCTCGTATGCAACGCAACAAAAGCTTACGATTCGCAAATCTATGAATTCTGTATAATGTTATCCAGAATTTCACATACTTCAAAACTGGAAAATTTTGAGTCATAATTATGTACTGTGATGATTCAAAAGAATTTTGATAACAGTTCCAAAATATTCATCTTCTTTCTGTAGTTGCGGCAAATTAATGTCAACATCTTCGTAGGGCAATACATCTGCAGTATCCAAGCATTCTTCATCTTGTGTTGTAGGTGGTGGATCCACAGGATATCTACTGAGCGCATCGACCAATGAATTTGAGACTCCTTTCATATGTCGAATTTCAAAGTCGAATTGCTGAAGAAAAAGAGAAATCCGAGCTAATTTTCCTATCAAGTTCCGATTGGTTTTGACGTGAGAGCGGAATTGTTCGTGAACGCTAAGAACTTTATGCCATAAAGGTAGAATTTAAAAGATTTGAAAGCATAAAAAGCGCCAGCTGCTTCTAAATTGAATACACCGTAGTTTTCTTCTCTTGGAAAGAGCTTTCTTGAGCAATACGCCACTGGATGCAATAAGCCGTCATCGTCAATTTGTAGGAGGCACCCACCAATTCCATGGTAGCTGCTATCAAGAAACACATATGGGGGTCTGATTAGGTTTGAAGGCATCAAAACGGGCGCAGAAGTGACAATTTCCTTCAAATTTTGAAACTGAGATTCGCATTCGTAATTCCATTTAAATTTTACGTCCTTTTTGACGAGTTGAGTAAGTTTAGAAGTGTGTTTCGCAAAGTGTTTGAAATGAGAGCGAAGAAAATTTAAAATTCCAAGAAAAGAGCGTACATGCTTTCTGTGTTTAGGAGTAGGAAAATCCAAAATAGCGGAACGGATTTTTAAAGCGGTTTCGATGGAATGCCCAGAAACAACTCTTCCCAGAACATCAAGTTTTTTTGTACAGGAAAAAAAAACTTTTTGGTTGAAGTCTGATATTGGCATATCGTATACGTCTGAAGAGAATCTATAAACCTTGAGACAGAAAAATCTCTAGTGTGTACTATAATGTCATCCGCATATGTACTCAAAACTGACAATGGAATATTTGCGGTTATCATCATCATCTTGTTTAACTGCGATGGACTTGAGGCATTGAGGGAAAACATTGAAATTATACTTTCCACATGAAGCAATGGTGAAATACGTCTTATGCATAGAATCTTCAGTGAGCGGGACACTAAAGAAGGAATCGCTCACATCAAAACTAGATAGGTATGTATTCCCTGAAATATTTGCTAAAATATCGTCCATCTGAGGATAAAAATAAGATATTTTTTCGTACTTTTGCTCACCGCCCTCAGGTCAGCCAATAAACGGTACTTAGTTTCGTCTCTTTTCTTGATGAGAAACATCGGATTACTCCATTCAAATCCTGGGCATCTTTCAATCACTTTTTGAATGCAAAGCCGGTCAAGTTCCTTCTTAATTTGACCCCTGAGATGTAATGGTAAGGGAAATTGCTTAACATTCACAGGTTGTTCATCTCTGTATCGATGTGATGAGTAACCAACTTGGTTATCCCAAAACATTGCGGGTTCCAACAGAAAACATCCGGGAATTTTGAGACTAGGTCTAGAAGTTGTGTTTTTTGATCGAGTAATGTCCGGATTAAAAGAGAATAATTTAGAATCAAAATATTGTGAATGAGATTCAATTCCGCTTTGGATTTCCCTTTCTTCTTCTGACGCACACATCCAATCCGGTTCAGGAATGTCCATTAACGAAGCGGTAGGGTCATGTTGAAATTGAGAAACAATTTCATTTGCACTAGGTTGACCCAAAGAAGTATAATGACTTATAATGACTAGATGATCTGTCTGATTGTAAACTAAAATTCTGGTACTTTTCTTGTCATAAATTATGGGTGGGGCCATAAGACCCGAAGTTTTTACAAAGTCACTGTTAGGTTCAAACAAAAAGGATTCATTATTCTTCGTGAAATTAACAAGTTTGACAGGTACATTGGCGTGTTTCTTAGATTTGATCTTTATCCACCGTGTGGAAATAAACATAGGTCTTTCCTGTACAGAAATAGCTTGAAAAATAATTTCAGGAACAGAATAACAAGCTTTCGATGGACCTATAAAGACACTGTCTGGGGGACGAGCAACATACATACTAACTTCTCTTCGTAGATCGATCTTACAATATTGAAAGAACAAAAAATCAGACCCAAGAATAGCATACTGTTTATCCATTCCAACTGTTTATCAACGGATGCTTGAAAACCTTCCCATCAATCTTAAAATACAATAAAGCAATCTGTTTACAAATAAAACGATTCTCCGAAACACTTTTAATTGAAGTGGGAATATTCAAAAGTTTGACATTCTTGGGGAGAAGAGAGCGTGATATCATAGAGACCGTAGCACCACCACCCCCGTCGCTTAAGAAATCAATGGGCTTTTTTCCTATATAACCTTCAACATAGGATAACCTATTAGAGACCTTGAGAGGAACTTCAAATTTTAACTCAGAACACCGGTCTCTGCTGTGCTGAGAACTTTTTAGTTTTCCGACTGATTTGGAGAACTATTTTGTTGCTGGGATTGAGTCTTTGCCAAACAATATTTTGCAATATGATTCAAGCCATTGCACTTGTAGCTTTTGATAGGACCATTATTTGAGGAACCTTGTTGTTTATTACGCTTGTAATTACCATTATTGTTGGTTTTAGGCATTTGTTTATTCGAAGAACCGGCCTCTATTTGTAACACCAGATCAGACAATTTACTACACAATGTATCTATGGAAGAAGCCGCTTGAGGTTGTTCGTTTACTTTTTGAGCATGCTGTATCGGCAATTGAGAGCGCAATCGCTGTACTTCGTTTTGCAGTTTCAAAATTAACTGTTTGATTTGACTGAGGCGAATACTGATTTTGCGCAGAAAATGAAGGTGTTTGAGCATTGAAAGAAGGAAAAACTGACCAAGAAGGACCTGCCGCTTGAAAATGAGACTGTTGTCTGAGGCAACAAATACGGATTTAGTGGTACTGGAGAATGTTGAAACGGCAATAACGGCGAAGAAAGATGGGTGTGGAAGAAATTGTCGGTGCAAGTTGCGATGCGAGATTTAAAAGACATTGCATTTCTTGTATATCTTCTTTTTGACGTTGCCATACACTGTGATTTTTCGTGTCATTATTCTGTAGAATTGACAAAAGCTCTTTAATGTCCGTGATTTTCTTATCAGCGACGTGGGAAAGCAAATCTGAGCGGAAGCGATTTATGACATGGTACACAACATCCTGGTTAGTAGCTTGAGGCATGTAGGTTTTAACCAGCTTGGCTTTACTTAAAACATAACTATAAGTAGGTTCATTAAAAGACAGCTTTCTGTTTCTTAACACTTCTTCAGTCTTATAGGGATTACCAGCACCTCTAAAAACTTCAGTGAATGTTTGCTTGAGAGAATCATAGGTCAATGATTCTATGATTGCTGCCTGAGACAGAACATAGTAAAAATCGAGTGCTTCGTCAGTTTGAAAGACGAACAGAAAATTGAAAGTTTCTTTTCCGCTGACCAATTATGTTGATGTGCAAAGTTTTCAAACACAATAAAGAAATTATCTATAGCAGGCGGGTCAATACCTGAGAATTTTGGAATAGGTCTTAATTCCGCTAATTGTTCTACCAAAGATGGTATAACGGGTTGGTTCTTGTTCGCCATTTCGACTGACTTGCAACAAACTGAGGGAGACAAGCTTAGTGAATTTGAAGGAGAAACTGAAGGGGATGAAGTTAAGGAAAACCGAAGCGGAAGAACTTTTGAGAACCAGAAGGGGCTGAAAACAAGTAGTTATGTAAACTAGCTAAAAGCGCTACTTTCGATCTTTTAAGGATCGCGGATCGACCAGGAGACTTCGAACGTACACTACGAGAATTACTCAAACTCAGAAAAAAAGGAAATATAGAGGGGGGAAGTGAGAGAACAATAAAATTCTCAAGCAAATAACAGAACATACTAAAGACCAGCGAATAGAGAGGTGGTTTCAAATTCCATCTCCACTATTTTGACTTAAGTGGAAATTAAAGTGTAAGCGGACCTTTAGGAACGCCTTTCCACCATCTTGACCTTAGGTCCTCTTTGAGGGACAAAGTTTTAGGAATTTGTAGCTCATTAGAAGGAAACTCGCTAGTTAAAAATAGAGCTTTACTTAATTAACGAAGGGGAAGCACGACCTAAATTTAGGATAATGGATCATGGACCTAAGTATAACAATATGAGTAATCGCTCATTCCACTTACCACCAGTAGTTATCAACAGCCAAGCCAAAAACAGAAGACACTGCCGCCAGCGTCGAACCTAAATTCCTGAAGATGGTCTGAGCTTGACTAACTATAGCTCAGACATCGCAAGTCAAGTATAAAGACGTATTTGGTAACGAAACCAGATACACAATGTCCCGTCCAACAGTTTATCTCCTCCCTACTTCGACACGCATCCACGTCACTACTTCCTAGTCGCACTTTCCATAAACACCAAAAAGTCGCTGAACTGCCCGTAAAGTCAATCACTTGAAGTCGGAAGCATTTCCACACACTGACAAGACAGCCGACTAGGAATCCCAAATATTTGGAATATTATGTACCTTGAATATATCTGAGTGACGAAGTAAAGAGGTGAAGGTAAAGTAGCAAATAACTTCAATAACGACCAGCTTGGCTGTGAATGAGTGAATTCGAAATAAACTACTGCAATCCTGATCAGTCCCATAATCCATATTGTCATTAATAAATAAATCTATTATATATATATATATAGTGAGGTTAAGTATGAAGTTAATACATACATTGTGGTGTGTGTATACGAGAAAGCCACGGTAAATACTACACGACGCGCCACAGGAAAGTCAACCTGGATACCGTACTTCCGTTAGCCATTCCTGCTTGTGCTTCGATACTGGAATACAACCGCAGTTTTTCATATTTCATAAGAAGCAAATAGAAGGTGCTGATCAGCGGATCACTACAGGAAATCCCTCTGCATAATACATAAATTTGTAAGTTCGTGACTGCGCGAAACACTTCTACTGATCACCAATGGGGTAAAAAATGAAATATATAAGAAACTAAAAAAAATACTATAAACGCCGTTAATGTAACAACTTCATCTACAGCCAGGATACATAGAATTATGTATATGAAATGGTCCTGAATGGCCATACATGCTGTATATATGAGTATTTTTTGTATCTCCTTTATGTGTGTCTTTGATCTGTGTATTTCTTTTACACGTGTGCAATGATCTGAACATGATGCGAGTCCAATCAGCAATTAAATTGTATGTGTGAACGTTCATAAACACACGAATTAACTTCACACATGAGAAAAAATATATATAAATGTAGCAACACCTTTGTCACCCATATGTTGAAGTATCTATCTGAAATGGCCTAAATGCCCGTTGATATGTATAACAGTATTTTTGTAAGTGTGTGTCTTTTATATGTGTATAATTATTTGATGATGAGTGCAGCAAACCGATACACCATAGATGTGATCACCAATGAACACTTCAATAAACTCCACAGGAGAGCAATGTGCCATAAATATAGGAGAGCAATGTGCCATAAATATAGCGACACATTTGTCGACCACTATGGCGTGTTGACGAATCTAAATTGAATGGGCTTCAAAATGGCTGCGGATGCTGTACATATTAGTATTTTTTAACTTATTTCTTTGAATGTGTAATATTCTTGTATGTGCACGTGTGTGTGTGATTCACTACTGCATCGAAAGCTGGGGTCACAGGCCGATACTTAAAACCCACAAATGTGTAAAAAGTGTCTACAAGAGCGCCGCCCCCTTGATGTGTAAGAGCCGCTGTGTGTCAACGTGCCATAGTGTCAACGTAATGTGCTTCTGTCAAAACGCGTGATAATGTGAATCTTGCGTCTGTGCTATAGTGTAAATATGTGGCCCTGTCCAAACGTCCTGCCCTAGTGTCTCGGCACGTATTATCATATTTACTGCCCCCAGTGTGAAATAACGTGATTGCAACATGGAGGAAGTTATTTTAGATGTCCCGCTCACAGGGTAATCCTGGTGCAGTGTGTGATACCCAGCTGAACCACATACCCAACCGACGTCCGAATGAACCCGACCAACAACACAAGCCCAACTACCCAACAATCTTCTCAAGATCACAGCCAAACAGCGAGCGTGTTTAGCAGGACAAACGGCATTGAGGGAGAATGTCCTGAAACGGAAGTGCCTGCCATAATCAAACCAATCAACTGACGAAGGTGAACATTTGGACCTCAAGAAACTGAGGGCTAACGTCGTGGTAACCCACTCACATCAGGAAGATGCCTTGTCAGACATAACGGACCTTCCCGGCTTATACTCCAACCTGTCCATAAATGTCTCACAATGTGAAATAATAACGTTAAACCCGTGACCTGAGCATTACGGTCAGTGCGCAACCACACAGCTCAAATTCACTTCCATCCGAAGCGTCTAACGATGAACTCCTAGGTACTCATGTGAGAGTTACGTGTCCGCGGCCTTAAAATTTCCTTTGGGAATTCATTTAAATGTTACATAAACCTCACCAAGTGGCCGTGTCGATCCACGTACGGTGAATACAAAAGCCACAATGACCTGTACAAACATGTTAAAACGTACCATCCAGGTGAAGTGCTAGTGTTCCAATGTTCGAAGTTCGACACCATTTTCCCGTGGCTAAAGCAAGTAAAATCTCTCAACATGCCAAGCAATTACCCGTCATAGGACTCCCCCAACAACCTATAATAATGCCGATGATACCGTTATCATAATCCACAGCCCTAGCGGTGATATTAACGATTCAGCAAACACTTCAGTGGAAATAATAGAAACAGAAATCTTAGACATATCCCGGAACGAATTATAGGAATCCAACAATCCTAATCTACGGGAGAAAGTAACAGCAGGAGTCAGCAAAGCCACATCACGTCACTGAGGCAACAAATGGTCTCACAAATGACAGTGTCTCCCCCTAACTTCTCACCCCTCAGCTATGCAGACGCTTCGCCCCTGTCGTCCCCCTCATTAGTAATAATAGAAAATATTGAAGGCATATCTATTAGCACCGGTCCCATTGACGTCTCAACCCCCAACTATATACATCCCCATAGCCGAGGAACTATGCCAGGAACTAGGAAGCCAACAAGACTCACAATCTATATCAGTACCCAGTAATACCATCAACAATAACTGAAAAAATACATACAGCTCCAACACCAAGTTGCGACCATACGCCGCCAAACAATGCTGAAAAGATAGTGCTTGTAGACGATATCATGAAAGACCTATTGAATTCCTCGACAAGAATCGATAGCGGAGTAAACATACCTATTAAAGTTGTCAACTCTGTAGTAGAATTAGCAACAAACGATCTCGGAAGAAGCACTGACCACGATCACCGTATACCTCCTAACACTAATCACACCTTCCAAACCCACAACGTTCTGAATCCAGAAGCCCAACCGTTGTCTACACCAGTGTCAACCGAGGTTTGATGGTGCTGAAAAACCAACCGCAGGCGACAACCCACCAGTCCCTAAATACTGCTCAAGGACTACGCAAACCACTGAACCTCCTGAAACTTTTACTCATAATTGCCCAAATGATTCGGATATGCAGTGACCACTGGCTGAAAATCAGACTCCACCGCCACATCATCCAATAGAAGAGTCGAGATTACGCGAGAAACAGACCCTGATCAACCAATCCCACCACCAAGTCCAACCCTCAACCATGCCACTCCAGTCACAGCCGCGAATCAGGACGATGCCAGAAGAGAACCACCTGCAGTTTCCAACCCGGTTGATGTCAGAAGAGATCCAGATAGTAATAGCCCGCCTCCATTCCAAGAACTCTGGATGAGGAGAATTACAGAAGCAAACTCCTTCGCCGATTTCAAAACCACAATAGAACTTACTTCTACCATCCAAACCCTGAAAAATAGCAACAACCAAAAACGTTTACAACCACACCCTCCGCGACGAGGAAGAGATTATTCATCCCCCACAAGACAAACCTAACCAAAGCCAATATTGCATCGAAGTTACAGAAAGGATACCGAATAAGAAGAAAACCATAAGGGAACTTCCGACTAACCAAGCTCCATACTGTGACATTACTCCAGATACCTTAGAGCATTACTATCAAGGCGTGCTGGAAGACTACACACCTTAACCAAAACCCACCGAAGTTATTGATTGACACGGCAAATGACAGAAGAGAGCGCCCTGCTGTGCATTCCTTTTACTCCTGAAGAAATTCAAAAGAGGCTAATCAAAATGCCCAATTCATCCCCAGGCAACGACCGAATTGTATATCAGGACCTACGAAAATTTGATCCCGGCTGCCTCATATTATCCATAATTTATAATAAATGCATGCAAAAACGGAAAATACCCGAATCCTGGAATGAAACCAATACAATATTGATATACAAAAAAGGTGATAAATAGGACCCTGTTAACTGGAAACCTATAGCAATGTCCAGAATGATTGCGAAGCTATACTCTGGTGTAATCGCGGACAGACTCATGAAATGGGCTATCACCACCCAAGCCATCTCAAACATCCAAAAAGGATTTGACTTATGATGGATGTGAAGAACATAATTTCCTTATCACGAGCATACTCAATGACGCACGCCGCAACACAAGCAGTGCCAAACCGCATAGCTCGACCTATCGAATGCATTTGGTTCAATTCCTCATTCCTTCGTTTATGAGGAAATTGAGAGAATAAACGTCCCGCCACAAATACATTATACGCAACATGTACACAAACTGCACAAGTCGTGTCCGCACTCGTACGGGCTACACTCGTCCAAGTCAGGTCAATGCTGGAGTGAAACAAGGATGTCCTCTAAGCCCCATAGTCTTTTAACTCGCAATGGAGCCACTGGTCTAGTCCCTTGCTACCAAAGCGGAACTTACATGGAGTCCGTGTCTCCGTTCTGGCGTACACAGACAATTTGGTCTTGATAGGACGCACTCCGGACCAACTCCAGGAACTACTACAAATTGCTTAAATCTCTGCCAACTGGAGTGGGCTCAGATTCAATCCAGACGAATGTGCCTCGTTATCAATTGACTGCAAAACACGAAACGTTAAAAGACAAGTTCTTAATATTCACAACCATCCCATCCATCAAATGAATGACGGCAAAATATTTTCATATCCTGGAGTATCCACCGGCTTCCGTATTGAGAGAAATCCCCAGGCTACAATAGACAGATTAGCCAAAGATCTCCTCGTGATAGACGCTGCAGCCCTACCACCGTGGCAGAAAACTGATGCAATCAAAACATTCCTGCTTCCACGGCTAGACCACCTTCTTAGTGCATATGTCCAGAAGAAATATCTAATACCACTAGACAGGACTATTAAAAAATGCGTCAAGAAATGGTTGTACTTACCATCCAGAGCAAGCCCAGAACTGACCTACATTTCGCCTCGTCACGGGGACGCTGGTGTCCTACCGGTGTCGGACCAAACCGATATTTACTCACCCAAGCATTTAAACGACTAAACGCAAGGGATGGAATAACAAGAAACGTGGCAATCAACAACTTGACAAGCTACGATAGAAGAAAGTTAGGCAGAGACCCCTTAGAAGAAGACATGGCAGCCTATCTGAACGGCGACATTTCGGAAGTTTCAGCAGGATGGAGGTGACACAGCATCACTGTGGTCTCACTGCCGTCAGGCAACTAGACGAATGCATAAACACACAGAGCATAGTGACAATAGAATGTCAACTCGCATACGATTCCCTAACCTACCAGTCATTATGGTCGTCAAATCTGCCCAATGGGTAACCAAGATTTTGAGACTTGCAGGATAGAACCATATCTACATCAAACAACTCAGAAACCAGAACAACGAAAAGTGCTGGAGGCTTCTAAAGACCTAGTCTCCAACCACATGCTCGCAACCGGGAAATACACGCGCTTTTGCAATTGGCGCTTTCTCCACCGAGCGCGTTTAAATTGTGTACCATTGAATGCAGTGAAGAAACTCGCCCTTCCGAATACACGCTGTTTATATATTGCTGAAACTCTACCTCACGTACTGAACCACTGTCGACAATACTCCCGTGCTTGGCAACTTCGACACGACGAAGTACAAAATCGGTTAATTAGACCCCTACCCAAACGAAACACTACCATTTCTGTAAATAAAACTGTTCGTGGTAACGGATCCAATCTCCGACCGGACATTACAGTGGAAACCCAAACCCACATTCACATAATAGACTATCCATTCCATTCGAGAACCGTTCTATTGCTTTAGAAACCGCTCAAGACGCAAAATATCAACCAATAGCACACGCTGTGGAAGGCAAAATATCAACCAATAGCACACGCTGTGGAAGAAGCAACGAGGAAGCAAGTTACGGTTTTATCTAAGAAAGTTTGGGCTCATGATTTTCGGGCAACGACGCAGTTCTCCGCAGCCTCAGAATATCCTCGAAGTATGCCATGCTAATGAAAAAACTGTCCGACACTGTCAGATGGTCAAGATACACATATGTGCAACACATGACCGGCCACAAATAATACCCAGACGAAGAGGCCCGTTCCTGTAACAATCAAATTTTAGAAACTATTGGAAGTGGTATCTCCGATAATACTACGCCTATAAAAGAAAAAGTGAAAATTCAGGAATTCGTATCTTAATTCATTAAAGAAATTAAATTAAAAACTATACCCAATACAACCCTGAACGAAGGTATCTATATCATTTTATCTTTCTGATACACAGTTGAACCAGTAAACATTTGTAAATAACCAAGATATCTCAGGTAATGCATGCCGGCATTAATGGCCAATAATGTTATTTACAGAAATTGATTATAACCTCTTGCTTGTGAAGTGATATATAACTGTCAAATTAATAACAGTCTATTGTAAATGTTAATCAGTGTTACTTCCATCTACAACTGAACCTGTCATTTAGGAAAGACTGCAATTTCCGCAATGGTTTAGTGCGCGAGACAGGAAAAAGGCCCTTCAATGCGAACATAAACCCACTGCAGCCTCTATGTCGCTCATTATTGATCTATGTATTGTTAACACTTATGAGTATTACTTTGATGTACGGATCAAATCTGTAGTCTAGGGAGGCTGCAACTCCCATGGAAACCAGAGCAAGTGGCAAGAGAGAAGTCTTTCCAATGTCAACATATACCTATGCAGACTCAAAACAAGCGACGCAATAAAAGGGATACTAGATATTAACGGCTAGTTATAAAATTGCCACTCACGAGAGACCCTTTCCATGTGACTACCCGTAGTCATTATGATTTATAAGCTATATAATATACTGCATAACCATGAGAACGGAACCATTTCTAAGGCCATTAACATTTACCGATCGCTTTCTACAATAATTGTTAAGATAGAGACCTTATGTATGTGAATATACTAAAAATTGTATACTGAAGGTGTATGAAAGCATAAGGGGGATGCTCGTTAAGGACAACAGAAAATCAAAATCGAACTACAAAGTACGAAAATATGAACAATCTCTACACAAACAGGCACCTCCTACTTATTTCAATTAGTACAAATTATTATTTTATAGTGTGTAAATTCAAAATGTGAGTTCCACTCTTTATGTATAACCAAAAACCTGTTGTAGTAGATAGTATAATCTGACACAAAAGTTTTTAAATATCTTCTTATCAGCTTAATTCGCCCATTTGATCTGAAGTTAGCCGTGAGCAAGGGGATTCTGTGAAATAAAAATCAGCATGAATTTATTGCTATACAAAACATAATATCGGGGCATAGACACAGCAAATCAACATATCTTAGGAATTTAACAGGAGTCTTTAAAATTTAACGATCAAAAATATAGCGATTCAAGAGCTAGCTATGCCGAGTGTCAACATATATATTGTCGGCCGTTCCATGTTGAGCATCAGCCTTAAATATACACATGAGAATACACACGTGAGATGTGTGTTGTGCAAAGTGAAAATCTCCATCACGCCAGTCATTACACATGGGAATTCATACACCCACTCAATAAGTCCCGTGTATACAGTGTGCAATCAGGCATAGTGCGATCCGTGTGAAATGTATATTAACGTATGAGTATGTGTGCATATTTTTTTGTTTTCAGTTCCTATTCCAATATGTCCCTAGTTGTGTGTCAGTATCTCCATCGTAACTGTTGTCCAATGGTAGAGTTTTATTCATGTGTTTGTTCATAGTCCCGTACCTTGTGTGTTTCCCCAGTGCTCATCAGTGTGAGTGATGTTTCAACCCTGTTACCCCTTAACAGTGACTGGACCACAACTCACATGGAGAACGTGATCCTTGAAGTCCCGCTGAAAGGGGAATTCCGCTGCAGCTCATGCTATACCAAGCTTTCCCACACTGTCAGCCGACGAGGTACATTCGGCGAATACCGAACACACAACGACTTGTACAAGCACGTCAAGAAGTACCACAAAGGATTGGCACTGCAGTTTCGCTGCTCTAAGTTCCACCGTGTCTTTGACCTACTGAAACAGGCTAAGAATCACCATGCACGGTGTACTGAGAACACTATGTCCCAAGCTGCCACTAGCACGGGGACAAACTTCCCCGGATCTTACAATGGCAACTCCAGCACTCAACCCAGAATTCTCGCCTATATTAAATCTTACAGCAGCTGAAGTCCCCATCAACGACTCTCGCACTGCTACGATACAAGTCAAAGTCCAGCGAAGAGCAAAGGACAACATGTCGCTGCCCTGGACGACATTATGAGGGACCTCCTCACGCCTACCTCGGTTAACATACTCAATGTCCCGGGAAACCACTCATCCTTCACTCCCGGACTGATACGAGCAGCGGCGACGGGATCTCTTGCTTCACCGAGACGACTCCCGTCCCCGCCCGTATACGGCTGGACGGGAAACTCCCCATCATACTCCACGCATTCGCCGTGGTTGTCTACCTCCAATCCTAATGAAGTACCCACCGTCAATACGAACCTCCGCTTAGACGAGCTACAACATGCATCCTTAACTCCTAACGTTAGACAGTTCAGATTGGATATCAACCCAATCAGCTCCTCATCCCCTCCTCCACACCCAATATTCCCCATCGTCACAATTGGGAAGGAAACAGAGCCTCTACAACCTACTCCACCACCCCCGTTGAATCCTGGTGCCCCCCTTCTCCCCCGGACACCAACCACACAGCAAGCACCGGCAGCATCTCACGACTATCCGCCTTCTGTACGACTGCCATCGGGAAGTTCAGATCTCCATGGCATGACGGTCACAATAGACCCAGCTGCTCACGAACTCACCTGTAAGCTCACCTCCCGGATCATCGAGTGACTCTCCCCTTCAACCGCACTTCCCAGAGATCATAATTATCAATTCAGACGATCCAGAGCAACTTACCCCCAGCATTTTGCACATTGATCGCTCAGTGCCCCCCCCCCCCCATCCTCGCCAACCAATACTACCTGAAGAACCTACCAACGATCTAGATGATTTGACTGTAACTAATCACCAGCCAATTATAGAGACTATCAATATCCACAGACTAGCAGGATGACCACATCGAATCCGTGACAATGTCGTACGATGGAGAGGACTATATATGGTTCTAGACTCGGTTGAAAACCAAGATTCAAACGTAGGTGGTAACTCGAATCATCTCACAGCATTCCAGAAGTAATGGCTACCCATCCTTCAGAACAAGGCGAACTGGACAGATTTTGAGACTGTAGTGCAAGATATGCTCAACGAAGCGAGAGACACCTTTAACAGTCACACAACCATCGATTCTCAAAGATCAGCTCGAACAAAACCTAAACAGCAACAAGGCAACAGAAACCAAAACAACAGGACATTAGCGCAACCTCAACAGACGAACACTAGGCCCAACCAAAGAAACAGGCCCCCTCGATTTGACAGTCAGGAAGCTTCCCGCATTCAAAAACTATTCAGAATCAATAAACGCAAAGCAGTTCGAGAAATCCCTCATGACCTCTCCCCATACTGTCAAATAGATAAAGACATCGTCCAAGAATATTTTACGTCCTCGTTTGCCGCATCCAACCATAACATACAACAGCTTGACAACCATTCAGTGCAACCACCAGACGATCAGCTTACGAACCCCATCCAACCAGCCGAAGTTATCAAGAGGTTTGCAAAAGCCGGCAACACCGATCCTGGACCCGATGAGCTTACTTACGCAACACTGAAACGTATGGACCCACCGGGAATCTTATTGACTCACATATTTAACTAATGTCTTCAGGCTCAACGCATCCCTCGACAATGGAAGTCTTCTCGCACTGCTTATCCATCAGAAAGGTAACCTGGACGACTTCTCTAACTGGCGGCCTATTAGGCTCTCTAACACAATCTCCAAAATTTACACTGGCATCCTCGCTGACAGACTAAATAACTGGGCGGAGCGCCACGAAAAACTGTCAAAAGTTCAAAAAGGTTTTCGTCATTTCGATGGCTGCAACGATCACAACTACACGTTGCAAAGCATAATAAGAGACACCAGGCGCAACAACAAAGAAGTGTGCGTTGCCTGGTTAGGTATTTCCAGTTCCTTCACATCAATCCCACACGCACACCTGAAGAACTCAATGGTCGATGCGGGTCTCCCACAGCAATTTTGTGACATCGTTAAGGACTTACACGCCGACTCTACCATCAGTCAGATGCACCTCAGGCTTCACTAACTATATCCCCATAAAATCTGGAGTCAGACTGGGTTGCCCTCTTAGCCAAATCCTATTTAACATCGCGATCGAACCCATCCTCGGATCAACTTTGGAAAAAATGCATCGCACGGCTATTCACATTTCGGTCAGCACGTCTCGACCCTCGCATATGCTGATGACATTGTCCTAATTGTTAGATCTACTTCCCAGCTTCAAGACCTCCTAGACACCGTAAAGACCTCAGCATCCAACTGTGGTCTCCACTTTCGTGCTGCCAAATGTGCTACCCTGCACGTCAAGTGCAAGAAAAGGAGAACCACGGCTGATACCAGTTTACAATGAATACCCAGCGCATACCAGTCCTACAGGATGGAGAAGCATTCGACTATCTTGGCATTGCTGAGGGCTTCAAGATACATGACAACCCAACCACTCTGCTGGACAAGGCCATTGAAGATTTGGAGAAGATTGACCAAAGCGTTCTAGCACCATGGCAAAAGCTTGAAGCCCTCAAAACTTTCATCACGTCTCGATTTTCCTTCCTTGTGAGGTTGGGTTACACACAGAAAAAATACTTCAGAAATTGGGACAATTCAGTAAAGCGTATGGTCAAGAAATGGTTAGCTCTACCCACCCGAGCGAGCCCCGAACTGGTGTACATTCAACCAGCCCAAGGAGGAGCGGGATCATTCCTACAAACAATCAAATTGACATTGCTTCAGTCATCCGTGCCTTTCGCCATCTTAGCTCTGAAGATCAAGTAATGTAAAGAACTGCCACAGGGGAACTTGAAAGCGTATGCAAGCGCAAAATTCAACGCCAAGCCACCCCAGAAGACTTGGCGCTATACCTTAATGGTGGTATCACCTCGGAGGGCTTCGACAGAGACGGGGGGGGACATCTGTACCCTTTGGAGCACAGTGCGGAAATCGTCGCGAACGCTCTCGAAACTCCTAGAACTGGAATGGCAGCGGAACTCCGACACAAACTCATGGGACACTGCATTTATTCTCCTACACTGAAACCAGCGTCTCATTGTAGATACCAACTCCTGTAGAAAACTACCATCAAGCTACCCAGTCCTGTTTGAAAAAAACTGCAAGCGGAGCCGGATCAAGGAAAGGTCATGCATATCTCTTCACTTTCCTACTACTCAAACCACTTCATACTGATGGGGAGCTTCACGAGATTTCCGGACTGGCGTTTTATCCACAAAGCTCGTCTAGGTGTTGTGAGCCTCAATGGCACCGTACGATATGGTAATAGAGACAAACGGTGTCGGAAATGTGGTTTTACGTTAGAAACGTTACCCCATGTCCTGAACCACTGCCGTCAACACTGCCGCCTGGCAGAGTCGGCATAACGAAATTTTAAACAGACTAGTAAAGGCCTTGTCATACAAACACAAGAACATTCGCGTGAATCAAAGGCCTCTTCACTCTGAAAGCAATTTCCGCCCGGATGTGGTCATCGTGGATCCTGATAATAATACATACACTATTCTAGACGTCACCATCCCATTCGAAAACGGGGCCCGGCTCCCTGGAGGCCGCTTGACACGCCAAGTTGCTGAAGTACCAACCGCTTGTCAATGAATTGTCTGACAAGGGATTTCAAGTTTACTGTGAAGCCCTGAAAGTCGGTGCTCTTGGCTCGTGGGACGTATCGAATGACAATGTTTTACAAACACTAGGGGTGTCAAAAAGGTATGCCATGCTTACGAAGAAGCTCATGGTCTCAGGGGTGATCAAGTGGGGGCGTGATATCTATGTCGAACACGTCACGGGTCACCGTCAATAAAATGCCGAGTAAAATCTCTTCACATGAACTGCGAATACGAAATAGAAGACCAGCAACATAAGTATAGTCGCAATGAGCATTATCTTGTATTATTAGCTTCCGGTCACTCAGACACGAGATAATCCTGGAGCTAACCCTTCATCAATGCTATGTTGTTTAGACTTACTTAACCTACCTGCTAACCTGAGTGGATTAAGTAAATCTAGAATGCAATAAGGTCTGAAAGTATTCACGTGAGAAGCCCTACGACTATCGAGTATCTCATCTTACTATCCCACAGCGTGTGTTCTGTAAATAACTAAGTTCTCACACAGAAGTTGACTGTAAAACTTTTCTTCTGATCCCATGAGCAATAAACGTGCTCACCTGTCAACCACTGCAAATAAATTTCCGAATTTCTCTAATCAATTTTAATCACAAGTTCTTATGAGGTTAAAGCCATTCGAATGCTTAAAGATTCAGAAACATGCTAAGATGTAAACTTTCAATATCGACTTTCCCGAGGTCAATGACAAAGTGACTCACTCAGGTGAAAAGCCCTCCAAGTGTGAAACCCACGATAACTGACCGACTTTTAAGAAGTCAATGTTATTAACTCGTTCAGGTGAAAAGCCTTGGAAGTGTGAAACCTACAATAATCAACCGACTAGGTATACAAATAAGTCATTACTTATATACTTAATAACAACACAACAGAGCTTTTATCTTAACTCAAGCCTAAACCAGCTGAGCTCTTCAATTGAAAATTTACATAAGCTCTATTATACAAAGAGTAAAACATCTATTTTAAAAGTTATTAACCTTCATATTTTAAATTAATGCAGGAGTGGAACGCACACCTTTTCATATTACTTATTAGAAATTTTTGTATGTAATTAGTTTCTCTGATTTCAATGATTTTTCAAATCTGTTCATGCCATGCCGTTCCATGTGAATGTCAAGAACAATATGTGGATCAAACTAAACGCAAAATTTCAGTTAGGGTAAACGAACACGTCCGAGATGCCAAACACCCACACCCCACTTCAGGCTTATCCCAGCACCTAAAAATACACAACCTAGCATTACTGATGTCTCCATTGTACACTCAGTCAATTATAATCTGAGCGCACTCTTTGGCAGCTCTTAGAAAGTTTAAGTCCAGAAATTGAGCTATGTGGCAATCTTGCAACATGAGTGACCACAGCGCGGGTTTTAATACAATGAGTGTATTAGTGCAGTTTTAGACTACTAATTTTTGTGAAGAAAATAAGGTTTGTATATCTAGTCGTGATGTAGTGAAAAATATGTGAATAAAAGTAATTAGAATTATTCGTTTGTTATTATTGGCCATAAAAGAAATAATAATACAGCGATGTTGCTATGTCCGTAATCATTTGCGATGAAGTCTTGCTTATTCCCACTTTAAACATTACTGTTCTTGAAACTTTTAGCAAATCATACCACATGGTTTTCATATGTATAGAATCTAACAAAATAGTCGCCAACAGAAGATTAGCTCATAAATGAACGAAACACTAACTGAAACAAAAATGTTTTTATATAACTTTTACTTTGCTTTTATTTCAGTAAGAGTTGAGCTTGAAACCTGTTTATCTGATGTCTTCGTGGTCGTGCGCGCCGCGTCGCATCAATTTTTTCACCTTTTCGTCCACAAAGCTGGCGACGCGAGTTCGAATCCCGAAGCTTGCTCTTTTCTCACGAAGTTCCGTTATCTATGTTTCTATGAATTCACTTGCATGAATTCTTAAAATCCAGAAGGCTAACCAAATGAAAAGGGTCTGCCAATTTTGAACAACAAAAACGGCTAGATAAATCGAGATCGCAGAACCCAAATTTGAAGTCTGTTTCTCTGTACCTGTTTCTAGACTCCATTACAGATGGAGGAAACAAAATTAAGAGGTCCAATATTTTAAGGTAGCATACCTTATAGCATACAGACTGAGCATACCAGGTGGACAGGAAAAATTAACGGAGCTTTCTTGTTCTTGCTCGATCTATACATCAACACTGATCTCACCTAAGGAATATTAATGGTGTCTTGATTTTGGTAAATTATACTATTTTAGAATTGCATTTCTTTAAGTAAACTTATATCAGACCGCATTGCATGGACAAAGAAGCAATTTCTGAGTAGCAGAATAATATTCCAAAATACGAACTGCATTCCTCTTACTTTCAAAGGTAAGTAGGAGTTTTACGAATGAGGTTGGTGTATATTAGTCTCCCAAATGCATCTAATCAAATGAATAGAAGATTTTACGATTTTGAAAGAAAAATATATTGGCGTAGGTCACGGTTTCTCAACGTGGAGGTCGCGACCCCCAGAGGGGTCGTGGGTAGTGTGTATGGGGTCGCAAGAAAAGGTGAAAAAAAATTTGTAGGTTAAAACTAATAAATTTCGAAGACGATAGTTTATTTTGCTTATCGCTTTTATAATTAGGGTCTACTAAAATAATGTAATTTATTGAATAGTTTTGAATCATGTAATTAGGATGATTATCATCAAATACAGCAGATCAACGGTCATGTATTCAAATGTCATGTTTTTATGGGTCGCGGGATGAAAAAGTTGAGAAACGCTGGCGTAGGTGGAAAGCGAACCTATGATTCTCAGTATAGAAAGTGCACATAGCTAATCAAGCTAATAACCACGTCAGCAATCTGTTGTTATCCAACGATCCAACACATCATCTTATTCTTATTGCTTGTTTGCTTTCACACTCATTTCGCTTACCTGTGTTTCCCCCTTTTTCTGAATATGATTGTATTCAGATATTCTATCGATGAGGAATCTCTCGGAGGGAGGAGTTGGTCTACTGCTCCAACGCTGACCAGACATATTGGGAGGAGAGCCAAAACTCTCAACTGTGATCGCCACTGTCTTTTATTCACAGCAGCTCCCCAATTGTATCCTATTACGATTGATTCAAACATTTACATAGTTGAAATTAAAACAAAAAACTTATATCTATTTACAAAGTAGTCCTGTAAACATTTCATGTAACTACCAAAGGAGGTTTAAAATGAGTAAAAATGTCGTGTGTGTGTATTGTGTAGTGTATAATGTTTTCGCCTCCTAATATTACAACCACAGCACGGGATTTTTGAAACAGCGAATATTTCAATATAGGTTCTGACTTCTACATTCAATGTCCAAGAAGATGATATAGTCACGAAAAAAAATATGGGAACAAGCATCTAGTTTTTTTATTATTATTAATTTAGCTCAGATAGGCACCCATAGCTTGAACTTGTCACTTGCAGTCCCTTAGACATATCACGGCTTAGGCATAGCTGAGTGGCCCATAAATATAAGGTAAATGAAAAAAAAAAAAAAAACCTACATTTTATGTTCCCGAAATACCATTTTAGGTTTCTTTACGCCGAGGGATATTGTCCCTTAGATATGCGAGAGACTTTCGACTCCACAGCACATGCTTGGCTATTAAATAAAAGTTAAATAACTGAATAAATAGAGAGTATGCAATAAATATAGGCTCTACACAATAGAAAGGGCGGTATATTCTCACTATATACCAGCATTAATCATGTCTGGATAATTTCAATACATGGAGTATACATTTTATATGTGAATGTCCGCCTTTGGAAGATTTCAGGATTATTGTTAACTTTCCAATTACACTTTATCTTTCTGCTACTACTATACTTTTTATCTTTGTGGGGTTAAAATACAAGATTTTGCAGTGCAACGTGCACCTTTCTCTAATGTTCAAGGTTATTTTTATTCTATGGAAATATATTAGAAATATTCCCTGTATTTTTTTTCATCATTCCAAGCATTCTAATCCCGGGAAAAGTTACGGCACATTTCTAATTACCTAGGAATACTCCCGAAATATTAGGAATTAAAATGCAATAATCCTGGAATATCCTTTTCGCGAGGGATTCATTTTAAACACACGCAGAGAATGAAAAACAAAGTAGTTTAAAAACACGTAAATATTCGTATCATAGAACTTACAAATTTTGTTCTGGCAAATAGATTTTAAGAGAAAAACAAATCCCAGAAAAATAATTTTTCAAATGTTGAAAACACTACTTCTGCAACTTTATAGTTACCTACGTATATTTTCCTCCCATTCCTGAAGGTAAAGTAGAGAACTATTCTTAGAACGCAACTACGCATACTGTGCAGAATGTTTTTTGTGAATAGACTTGTGCCAATTGCAAAGCAACTGGGCTGCTTCGGAGCCTCTTTGTACAGCTAGACTAGTAGTCGTAGTAGCGTGTAAGCGAAGGGTATACTTTTTATATGTTATACATAATATATCATCTGCGTAGCCTAGTCGGTAGCGCGCTCGACTTCAGTGCGAGCGGTCCCGGGTTCGATTCCCGCTTGGGGGCTCAAAAATTTCGGTGTTGACCCAGCATCGTGAGGACAATTGGGGAGCTGCTGTGAATAAAAGACAGTGGCGATCACAGTGAGATCTTCGGCTTTCCTCTCCCAAACCGTCTGGTCAGCGCGGGAGCAGTAGACCAACTCCTCCCTTCGGGGAGAGGTCTCATCCACTAGTGGACTGAATATGGCTGTGAATTATATATATATTATAATTCACAGTAATATTAAATCCACTACTGGATGAGGCCTCTGACCATACGTGTTGGGAGAGATGATGATAAGCTCTCAACTGTGATCACCACTGACTTTTATTCACAGCAGCTCCCCAATTGTCTTCACGATGCTGGGTCAACACCGAAATTTTTGAGCCCCCACCGGGAATCGAACCCGGGCCACTCGCACTGAAGCCTAGTCGGTCAGCGTTGGAGCAGTAGGCCAACTGCTTCCTCCGGGAAAGACATCATCCTGTAGTGGATTGAATATAGCTGTGAATTTTATATATATATTCTTCTTTATGCATATTTTAAGAAATTTAATATTGATACGTCTATGTAACACAGACATGGATGACGAAACTATGTAGAGAAAAAGTATAATGGAGTTAAAAAAAAAGTCCTCTATGGGTAGGATTCGAACAAACTTTGTAAGCTTTATGGACAAAAAGAAAACGAGAATGAACACGACGTTAGAACGTCGCCTACGAATCATGATGGTAAAAGAAGCTTCGAGCTAAACTCTTGTTCAAATGTAAACAAAGTAAAATTATACAAAATGCCTTTTTGTTTAATTTTCAGTGTTTCATATATCTATGATCAAATGTTTTGTTTAACGCTACTTTCGTAGCTTATATACATATGAAAACTATATCCTACAATTTGGTAAAAGTAAAAAGAAAAAAAAAGTTTAACGTCTCAAGTGAGAATAAGCAACACTTCAT
>JAGDQP010012381.1:0-16703 GCA_022664845.1 Lepisma saccharinum
TTTTTTTTTTTTTTGTTTAATCCACATTATTTTACTGATTTTGTAACTCTTTTTTTTTTTAGTTGTAACTGAATTATTTCTCTTGTATTTCGTCAAATTTTGATGTGTTGTATTTCTAATTATGTATTCTTCTTGACAAGGGTTAGGTGGTAGAGCAGCCTCCGGCTGAAGCTCGCCCGCTCTAATAAAGCCATTTTCAATTCAATTCAATACAGCCCGGGATTGTACCAGAGGTGAAACGGGCCAAGTTTATGACCGAGTCTATGTTTGGAACCCGGCCTGACCCAAAGCACAGAGTTTTCAATTATTTCCTTGCGTTTGAACAGGGTTACTTTCAGGGGGAACTGTGTTGCGTCTACGGCACGATAAATACTGCACATAAAATTTCCAGTTCATTTTAGTTCCCATATCGGGCTAAGTTTCGGTCCGGGTCATCGGATCACCTATGTTCGGCTCACCACGTCAGAGAAAGTGACCCTGTTTCAGCTCTGGTTCGTATTACTCTACCTACAACGTACTTGCTTCTCATGTACTAACAAATTATATTACAAAATAGTTAATTCCCATTTCTTATTTTATCTCATTCTGATTCTAATAAACATATGTTTTGTTGTTTCTCTGGCCGCACAGCAAGCCCCCTCCCCCCTTCACGGCACATCCTTTGAGCATTATTGTTTTATAACCTTTCTTCGTGGTATTATTGCACTATATGCGTTCAGTGCGTAAGCTAGAGTGCTGTTACTGCCCATATAATTAATTTTATCTTAAAAGTCTGTAACGTAGGCAAAGAAGACCCCAACAATAACAGGTAAGGAGAAGTCTACTTTTGATTTCAGATCACCGACCACGATTTGAAATTGAAATTTATTTTAAGGCCTTTAGGCAAGTTTGACTCAGGCCATATGGATGATGGTTGCATTGGAGGAATTAAAAAAGTGGGAGGAAACGGCAGAACTCTGACAAAACCTACGCACACGGTGTCTGTCCACCACAAAGCCCACATGGCATGAGTTGGGATCGAACCGACGACCCGCACCACATAGACTTCGATTTAGTCGGCCATTTTTAAGTTGTTGACACCGCAGCCTTCATGCATGATACTTTTTTTAATCCTATATGCATTTCTGTGAAATTTGACATATCGTATTTACCCGAATATAACGGCCCCCTGAACATTTGAGTCCGTTTTCAGAATCTGTTTACTACGCGAATATAAAGAAACACCTCTTATACGATCACTACAGACAATTCAACCATGGCTCGTCATTGACTGCAAAACCAATGACTTGATAGGAGAATTTATCCGTTCTGTATATTTCAGTGCTGGGCGATATTTGGAGCCCCGGGCCTTACTGTTTATATATTTTGTCCAAAAACGTATTATGTGATTATAAGCGCCCGTCAAGAACTTTTGGCCCTACATTTTGAAGAAAAAGGGGATGCGCTTATATTCGAGTAAATACGGATTTTCACTACTTTCCTTTTTCTCATTAACTTATGTTACGTATACCAACGTGCAAATTGACGTCTTTCTTTTTTACCCAATGCTCTCAGTACGTTGTCATACGATCCGCCTTAATTTTAAATTGTCCTTGTTTAAAATTGCCGTTTAATATTGGTATCAAGTATAATTATTTATTTGTTACTAGTTATTTACAATATACAGTTGGAGAGGCAATACAGGGTGCTCCATAATTATATATATTCTTATTTAGACTTAGTTCTGTGAATAATGATGTTACAGCAGTAAGTTTACTTTTATAATTTACGTTGGTTTATGGCATTGCATATATTTTTAGTTTATTTATTTATTTGTTGCAGGACTAACGATGAATTGGCAAGATGGCAGCGAGGATCTCCGCTTCTGACTTGTGTTGCTCCTGAATTGCAACAAGGATGGCGGTGCAGCCATCACCATTAATGGTTCAAAGCCGGCCGGGTGACCGAGCGGTCTGCGGCGGTAGGCTATCGGTTCGAAGGTCCCGGGTTCCGGTCCCGACAGGGGCATGGGTGTGGATTTTAACAGCTAAAGGAGAATCGTGGCGGGCCGAAGTCCAAAGTTACTTGACTGGCCCATACAAAAATTAAATTTACCAAAGTTTAATGGTTCAAAGATGGTGGAGACGGGAGAAGGGCAGACACGCGACACTGGATGTGCAAAGAATTTTAAAGAATTCAAGCGAATTTGTTTTAAAGAATTCGGTTACTCAACAGAAAGGGCCGTGGCGTCCGACGACCATTATTACTACACAGGCTGAAACTGACGCTGCCGTACCGTATGCTGGAAGCCCCAAAAGACGACGAAAAGACAACTTAAAATCATTAGATTTTTTTTTCTATGGGGATACCCTATGGAGAAGGTTTGTGCCACAAAACCACAAGAATGGCAGGAGACATATTGCAACGGGCTGTCCACAACCCAAGTCCGCAAATGCGCTGCGAAATAACACTGGTGCTTTCGTTGAACACAAAAGCCAAGGTCCATTCGGCCTGCGCCATAGAATCCATAGATGCCTAAAAGCCATAAATAAATTAAAATTGTGCATTCTACAAATATAAGGAACTCTGTAACGGCATTAGTGACACTCATATGCCAATAGATCACCCCCGCAGGGACGTAAAAACCATCTCTGCGGTGCGGGGAAAGCAGATGTCGTGACACAATAATAATAAAGGGCGCACCAACTGGAAATTGCGGAGGGGGGGGGCGCAGAGCCAGTCTGTTACGCCACTGATCACCCTGTAGAACTGATCACAGTCATGAGCTAAGGGGTGCGAAACACAACTACATTCAATAGCTTTAAATTTCAATTCTTCATCCGAGATAGCTAAACACTGTTGAGGAACCATTATTAAGATCAGAAGTGAACATGATATTCGTGTCCAAAAACATAGGAAAGAAAAGTCATTTGAAATGAATTTCATTCATGACCTTTCGGCAACTATGGCTTAGGCCGGGTAGGGCTGGGAGACGATGCGCGAAGGAAAGCCAGTGCCTAATTTCGAAGATACGATCCCAGTGTGACTGAGGAAAAGCTCAGTTAAGGATGGCCGGCCGCTAGTTTGTACCCCCTGCCAAAGACAACGCTTTATCAAATGAGGTAACAAAAATTCATATTTAATCAAAGACGTGACCACTACTGGCGAGTCACACCATATTTTCTTAAAATTTCTTTCTGTCCGCAAGTGTGTAGTTTAATGATTGTACTCTTAATATATATTTATTGTACGGTTAACAATTTTTGAGTGTTTTAGAGCTGCTGTTTTCAAATAACTAACAGAGTTTGAACGTAAAAATATCGATAATATGATCGGAAAGGGCGTAAGCCATAGTGCTGTTTACCGCCCATACAATTCATTTTATCTTATCGATAATATGATAACACTTTTTTGTGAGAAAAGTTAAAAGAATTATTTACACAGAAGACGTTAATTTCTTTCGCCATTTACCTCATCTGATGAGTGCCAACAGGGAAGAAGAAGTGGTTATGTATTATCAAACGTCGCACGCTTCGCACACATCTGCAAAAGGCCACACACTTCAGATGTAGAGGATCTTTTTTGCGTAATATATGACGTGCTGCGGCACATGTGCACAAAAGCGCCGATGCTTGATTGTCTTTTGTATCTACTTGTGTGGGTTGTACACGCACATGTTTTTGCCGACATACAATATAAGAGTTTGTCATGAAAAAGTCTGTAATGAAAAACTAAACTTTTTTTTTTGCCTGAAAATAATTTACTTCGTAACCGCAATCGAAGGAAAAATAAACATTATCATTCGTGTTGTTCACAGAGGCAGATCCTTTAAAGCAAGATTAGTCATTTCACCACGTTCCGCTCACTTTCATTTCTCTCTAAACACTGAAAACTTTACTAGATCCCCAACTAAAGGTTCTGGTTGGGATAACAAACACAGAAGTTTCGTAAAGATGGCACTTTGGTGACCCGGCGCGGCGATCCGTTCCGAAACTTGCCCTGATTGACCCGGTCTGGCAAATATAATGAACTGGGAATTTTCGGAGTTGTACTTTCCGTTGTCTTGGGGTTAACCTCCGCTCATCCCGAAAGAAAAACTGTTCAAACACAAGGAAATAATTAAAAACTATGCTGTACTCTCCTGGTCAACAGGTCGAAATCAGGTTGCCGGGTCCCAAGCAAAAACTATTCCCGATGACTCCTTTCAGTTCTGGATTATGTCAGGTCTGAAGAAATTATTCTTATGCCTGTAAAATCGAATTTAGAAACTCTGAAATCTGTTGTGTTGAATGAAATTATGTCCCATATTTTTAGGGTCCGGAGTAGCCGATGGTTAGCACGCTCACTTTACTCGTTTTCTGTGCGTGTCGTCACGAGTTCAAGCTCTGTCTGGGGTCCAAAGAACGGAGTAATTCGGAGTCCCCTTTACCAAACACTAGATTCCATCTCTTAGAAGCCCACTAACTCGTTTCGGACGTTTCAACAATTAAATCAATTCCAAAATTCTGGAGTACGACAGGCACGTTCCCAGAAGTTTGTTTGGGTGTGAAATTTACGAAATTTTACAAAACATAATATTTTCAGAAGAAAAATCTTAATTTTGAGGGCTCCGGAGCCCTCCACCACGTACGTCCGTGATTAAAGATAATATGACAGAGTAAATCACGACGGCTAAGATGTGCAGGTAGGGTGTGAGGGGTAGGGAGCAACGAAGATTATATTCTATCGTGGTTTGGTAATCCGGAGGAAAAGAGGCCGTTGGAAAGACCGAAACGTCCTGGGGATTACAACATTAGAAGGAATCTTCCGAGAGATAGATGTTAATGATGAAAACTAGCTTGATCTTGTCCAGGATAGACTCCAATGGCGAACGTTTGTTACTGAGGCGATGAACTTGCGAGTTTCGTAATCCATATAGTTAAAACATAGTAAAGCCCGTTAAATAAGATGCGCGGACGCTGTTGCCAAACTTTAAACCTGTTAGAATCGAAAGCTTGGATATTTGGGATAAACATGCTTTCCTTGCCACGGTCAGTGTATTACTGAATTTCATTTATTTTGGTTCCAATTTCAGAGAAGTCGCATTGATTGGAACTATTTTTTTATTTATTGTAACAAACGGAAATAACCCTGTAAAACATATTAAATTTTTATAGTCACTGTGAGAGGACCGTCATGTTGCTCTTTCTCGTGCAGTGAATTTTAGATTCTGAATTGTCTTTCAGGTCTAGGAGAAAGATCGAACTGAGCGAATGAGTCGCCTTAAACTCAAATAAGTTTGATTAATATAATTGAAGCTAACAACTAAAAATTATGGTCAGAGTTGATAAGGACAAAGTAGCGAACAAACGTTAAATGTCGTGACTCAGGTCGAACATGTTATAACCAGTCAGCCACAGCTTCATTTTCTTTTTGCTCTTAACGGGAAGTCCATCATTCTGTGACACAATGACGACACAGGATATTTCTTCTTCTTCTTCTTTCTGTCATATTAGTAATTTAGTAGGTTGTAGAGACCAGAACTGCACTGAAGATTCAGAACGTTGACCATTATTTCAAGAATCATTCATTTGCTTGATTTATAGTTATCGAAACAAAATATGTTTTTTTGGCTACATTTTTACTTCAATTGGCTGTCAATGATAATTTTGATTTTTTTTTTTTCAGTTTCCTAATCAACCTAGTCGACATTCCTGCATCTGTCTGTCTCATTTGACTGTATTAATCAGCACCCACGCATTCATTTTATTAGCTTAGCAGACCAAAGTAATGTCGAAACAACTCGAGATTTTTCTATCATTAAAACATAGGATGTAGTCAGTTGTGGAAATGGAAATCTTTTACTGGGAGAACGTGGAAAATTTCCGTCTGAAACTACGGGTATAAAAAACCAATGGATGATAAGGGCATCCCAGAAGTTTTACCACACGGGAAAAGCGCATTGTTAAAAAAAATAAAAAAGAATGGGAACGCAATTTTGTTTCCTATTGGAAATGCAAATTGCAGAACAATGGTAAGTGGAACGCAGAAGTATCTCCTCACAGAAACTGCGGGCTGGAAAAAGTAAATAGAAAAAGATGGTAACTTATAATTTAAGTCCTTCATAAACAGTAGACCTACTAACTTCATTTTTCATTCTTTGTACTAATCAACAATGAACCGTCCTTCTGATTTTCAAATTGTTCTGTATTCGATCCAAGAAAGAAGAAAGGAAGATTTCTTGCACAAGTATATGTTTGGGGGATGAGTTGAGAGTGTTTTGGAAATTTTCCGCGGGAACGATTCAGGGCTGGGGCGGGAACGATTCTTCTTTCACTTCCTCATACTCGTGGTTATGAGTCAATGGGATAGAAGTTTCCCCTAATCATTCTTAACGGGGTCTTCTGCTTCTCTCAGCGCTAGAAAATTTACTGTTGGAGCTTATGGACAGAAAATGGATACCGAATATCTTCATTTTCTAAGGAACTGGATATCTTTAATAGAAAAGAATTACCTTCTTGTCGCCACGCGAATCCTGGGTTCCCTGTCTTAGTAGCAATTAATTTCATGGGAGTATGGGAATCATTGGCTAGGTCATAATTAGTATTGATAATCCTAATGTATCTTCCGTCTGCATCTTGTATATGAGAGGGAGAAGACTGCTGGTTGAGATTAGGTGACCGTGATTGAGGCTGATGTAAACTTGGTTGAGATGGGTGTTATTTTTTTTTTATCTGGAAGCATTTCTGTTATTTGGTTTGATTTTCCTTCTCGTTCATTTTGGTTCTGTCTTCTTCTGAAACAATTTTTTGTTTGAATTCCGTTATTTTGTTTTGAGAAGTATTCGTATTTTCTTGTTGTGTCGTTTTATCAGTTCTACCCTTCTGTTTGTCTTCCTGGGGAGAATTACAGCTGGCTTTATTTCGACCTTTCTTTGCTCGACCCATTGTATATGCAGCTCGAGAAGAAAAGAAGCCTAATAACGCGATTATTTGTTTTAATCCTGAATCGCCTAGCGCTACTAGGTTTATGAGTATCAAATAGTTTATTAGATATTGATGTTTTTATTATTGCTTAGTTATATTCATTAGCTTGTATTGTAAATGCCTTTATGGACACTCAGTTTGTGTACATCCGCAGAGAACGCTCAAACATAGGTCTTGCTCACTAGAGTCCCTACTACTATATGGTCATCATAGTCACATTTGATTCACTTTTGTTCAATTGAATTGGATTCAATTATACCCTTTAGGCTAGGGCTCAGAGCGGGATATGGTATGACAAAAGATGCGCAGTATGAACCCGAATAGTACTTTCGCCTTCCAACTTTTCATACAATACATAGTTTCGTTTCAAATTAACCTCAATAATGTTCGTGATTTTCTTTTCACTATTAGTTTCTCTTTCAAAATATATCCCACTAAGAGCACACAATAAATTAAAATCAAGCATTCTTCTTTTATTGTATTCCTAATAAGTAATTTTTAAAGTTTAATGCATTCATTCCGCTACGTAATTTTTCATAAGATTCTGACAGTTTCTCTAAAACGATAATCGATTACTCGCCTCTGTTAGAAAATAAACATAATCTGCATCATTCAATTGAAAACACCATATCTTCAGTAGGTATGTTATACTAAAAACTAAAATTACCAACAATTTAATTTCCAACTAATAGAAATATGACTAACGTTATCGTAATAAATTCCCTGAGGTTTTATTTGTTTCATTTCATTTATTCTTTCATTTCATTTATTCTTATTTTGAATGGCGGAGTTAAGGCATAACCTTTTCTTCCACTCAACCATTTAAACATTCTACATCAAATTTATATTATATAATTAAACACTACAAAACAAACAAAAAATGGATACGAAAATTCACACTATAGCAACTACAATTAAAAATGAAGAAATATATAATATTGCAATCATAATGTATTCACTAAAAGAGAGAAAAAATGCTAACTAGAGAGTAAATAATAATAATAATAATAATGATATATAATATAGTTTCGTGTTGATCTGTACATACGTGTGTCTAGTGAGTCAGAGGAAATTGTGACTGGGATAAAAAGCAATTAAGTTTTCGTCTAAATGATAATACAGAACCTGAGTCCCTGATGTGTGCAGGGATTTCGTTCCAAGCTCTAGTAGTATACACAGTGAAAGATTTTGAGTAGTACTCTGATTTATGATTTGGCACTGAGAGTACCGTGTTCTCTTTAGAGCGGGTGTTTAAAGAGTGAGTGTCACTGAGAAATTTGAACCTGGATGACAAGTATGACGGTTTTTTCGTTGTGACTAATTTATAAAGTAAATTTAGAGCATGTTGACGGCGTCTCGTGCGAAGATCAAACCAGCCCAATTTATTATAATATTGTGATAAGTGGTCGAAGTACTTTGCGTTAAAGACGAAGCGTACACAGGCATTCTGGATGCGTTGTAAGCGTTTTGCTAGGTCCTCAGTAAGGTCCATGTAAGCAGCATCACAGTAATCCACTTGTGATATTACAAGGGATTGCACTAAGGTGGCTTTGATGGATTCGGGAAGAAAATTTTTTAAGCGGCGAAGAGAATGTAATGCGCCATACGTTTTTCTGCAAAGGTTGTTTACATGTTCTGTCCAGGTTAAGTGTTTGTTTATATATAGACCAAGGTCGTTTACGCTTTCACTTAAGGGAACTATAACGCCATTTACATCGAGGCCAGTGATGTTTACGGTGTTAAGGGAGGAAAGTATCTTCCGTGATCCGATCATAATGAATTTTGATTTCAATGGGTTAACTTCTAATCCATTTTCACGTGCCCAAGAACAGATGTTTCTAATATCTGACTTTAAGTACTGGAGTGAACTAACTATGCTCGATGGGTCGGACGAGATATAGCATTGAACGTCATCAGCATATAAGTGATATTTGCTGGCTAGAATATTTTTAGGCAGGTCGTTTATATACAGAGAGAAAAGAAGCGGTCCTAAAATACTGCCTTGTGGGACACCACATGGAACAGGTATCCAGTTTGAATGTGTGTCGTTAGTGATTATTCTTTGCTTTCTATGTGAGAGATAGGATTCGAACCATGATAGGGCTAACGGTGAGAAGTTATAGAAATAAGAAAGTTTAGTAATCAGAATTTCATGGTCTATTGTTTGGAATGCTTTACTAAAGTCAAGAAGGGATAGCAGGGTGATATGGCGATTATCCATAGCAGAACGAATATCATCTGTGATATTAACTAGGGCTGTGCACGTACTATAGTGAGACCTAAAACCTGATTGGAAAGGGTTTAGAATGCTATTTACTTCAAGAAATTGTGTTAATTGAGCGTGGACAATGTGTTCTAGAGCCTTGGAAAGCGCAGGAAGAATACTAATGGGACGAAGGTCCTCGGTCGCTATTGGGTTCGAAGTTTTAGGCAACGGACGAATGTGTGACATCTTCCAGACCGATGGAAATTCGCCATATGTGATCGAGCTATTGAAGATATGCACAATAACATCTATTACACAGGGAAGTATTTTTTTATAAGTAAAATGGATAGTTCATCGGCTCCAACGGCAGATGATTTAATTCTTTGTATTGCTTTTATTACATCCCGTTCAGTGACTTGGTGCATATTAAAATAATATTTTTGGGGTGTTGATGTTTGGATGGTCTGTAGTGTTTTCATTTTATGTATAGTGTCTAGTTTGGGCGTGTAGCACAACTGTTCGTTAATTGTATTTAGTGGTATTTGAGGTAAAATAACATTTTTTGTTTTAACACCGATTCCCAATAGTTTAAGCTTATACCAAAGTTCTCTCGGTTGTGATGTGTAGTTGAGGAGCCCTTTGGCGAATTCAATTTTAGCTTTTCGAATTTCCTGATTACAGCGGTTTCTCAACTTACGGTACTCTACCTGCTTTTCTTGGGATCTGTTGAGGTCGTGTTTCACTGCTCTCCTGTAGCTTCTGTACGCTGAATCCCGCAACGTCATTAGAGACAGAATATTATCGTTAATCCAGGGGTTGGAGGGCTTACGCACACGTTTGGTTTTCAATGGGGCGTGTTTATTGTACACATGGTGCACGAAAGAATTAAAGAGATCTACTTTTTGATCTACCGACGGGGCACAGTAAATTAGATACCACGGCAATGAATTTACATCTGCAAATAAGGCGTTTTCATTTATATGTTTTATATCCCTTCGTTTTATTATTCGTGGTTCATATTTGACAGGTTTCACAGAATACGTTAAATGTAATAAGTCATGTTTGCTTATGCCTGGCACTGGAATTTGTCCTACATTCCTGACTTTTAACATATCTGATACTAGTATATGATCAATCCAGGATTCACTTGTATCAGTTTTGTGAGTGGCTTCGAATGGACAGAACGAGAGATTTAAAGAATGTACAATGTTTTTAAAATTTAATACATTGCCTTTATTTGACAATAGATTGTAATTTACGTCTCCCATAATTATTAAATTATTAAAATGTGGGAGAAATTTGGAGATAGCGTCTTCAAAATTACTAAAGTTTGTGTCTGGTGGCCGGTAGACACAGGCTAAACACACCTGTTTATATTGAATTGTAAGTTCGAGTATGAGGTACTCGGCAGAGGCAGAGTACATATTTGGAGACCGGTCTAGTATTTTTACTCTGATGTCCCTTCTCACGTAAACTGCGATCCCACCTCCCCCTTTGCCCTCACGATCATTTCTAAAGAGGGAATAGTTTTCAATGTTAACCAAGGAATCCTGGAGGGACGGTTTCAACCAACTTTCACAAATTCCAGCTACATGGACAGAAAGGGGGGAGAGAATAGCAGATACTTCGTGGAAATGTTTGAGAAGGCTCTGCGCATTGACATGTACCACGTGCATGTCATCCGGGTATTTTTCCAATTCATTTTTAAGAATATCGGCTGTCGACAAGCTGTAGGAAGTAGCGGTTGCAGAAGGGGGTGGGGCGGAGAAGACCTTAGCTTCAAATAGTTCTTCCTTTGTTCTTCCTGAGCAAAGAAATAGTTTAACATTTACAGTACCTTCTTTCATTTTCTTCTCTTTTTCACTACCCACATAACGATTTTGACCTGACTCAAAAGTTAAAAAAGTTTATTTTGACAAGTGAAAAAAATTGATGCAGGTTTAGCAATTTAAGCCAAAAGGTTTAAACAATGATGAACCAAGCACTCTAGTTTACAAAAATCAAGGCTGAAATAGCTTTACTAGGACAACAAAGGAAAACAAATTGTACTTCTTCTTCTTCTTCTTCTTCGAGAGAGAGAGAGAGAGAGAGAGAGAGAGAGAGAGAGAGAGAGAGAGAAAACGTTGTCCTGGGTAGGAATCGAACGGAGGGCCACTGGCACACAGGCTGTAACCACTAGACCACGAAACCACACGCCCTAGTTTGCCTTCGAAGCGTTATTTATACTTAGTCCACCAGAATGCAAGAGACGTCCGTAGTAAAAGGGCGAGACTTGGAGAAGATTAGACTACGTCGAAATAGGCCTTCCACGTGATGGAACTTCAATGCACTGAGACGACAGTGGAAAAATAGGTATAAAGTGTGACAAGATTCCTCCTATAGTTGCTGGCAACGAGCTTCAATTAGCTTAGATGACAGCCAAGCCACTTATGTTGTTCCAACAAGTTTATTTCATGTTTGTTTATTAAGTTCAACACAATATCAAGCTCAAGGTAAATGCCTGACAGTCTTATTGCAAGCTGACATGCTACCTGGGTACGTGATATATAACATGAAAAGGCCTCCAAAATATCATCATCTGTTTTACTTGCCACTACACAACAAAGACAAGTTGTCCTAATCGTCGAGAGCTCACAACTGCCTAATGGGGATAGGACACACACAGAAGGTGAAGCATTGTTCGTGCGCTGTCGTGCTTCATTGCTACCTCATTAGCTAACTCAGTAATTGTTCAACAATACTGATATATACATCATTTTAAAGCTTATGAAACAGGCAACAACTTTTATCTCGAACATTTGTTTGATATTGTGAGTTTAAAACAAGCTACACTGTAAAACGTGTAAATATTAAAAGCAAAATATCGTTATTTTGCGCTTTTGATTAAAATGACGGCAAAACTACACTAGAAATAGCGCAAAACGCTGATAAACATTTTTGTAGCATGTTACATGTGAATTATAACAAAAAGAATAATGTCGTTATGTCTATTGGTTACGGAGATATGATAATTTCTGAAAGTCTGTAAATTTGTAGTTCCGGGACGATAGGAGGGGCACAGGGGGGAGGGACGAGAAGTTTGGGGAAAATGCACCTCTAGTAGTGATATAACAACTGGTCAAAATTCAGCTTCCCATAATTGTGCCCAACATCGAACCTTTATTTCCTGGGTTATATGTGGAGGGCCCGGCCGCCATCTTTATCCGCCATTTTGGAGGTGACATGAACAAAAATTTTAGTGGAGTTTTGAGATTTCATTTGGGATTTCACAAACAGCAAATCCTGAAAAAAAAATTGCTTTTCATGGATTACTTCAGCTCGACACCCCTTATTTACTCGGCTATATGGACTGCTCTGTGTCGGTCGGATAACCAAAAGTTCTCTTTTTAACGTTAATGAACTGTCTACCTCTGAACCTAAAACAAAGGGAAGAATCATAAAAGTAAAGCTGACGTGTGTATTGACGTCACTGGAAGATTTACGATATTCTTATTTGTTTCTGTTCATCTTCCATGGCTGTAGAATTACAACTTCCGTTCACGCCTGGAATCCGATGCTGAGATACAAAAACCCTCTTTCACGGGCCAAGTGTTTGGCTTCTTTTTTTTAAAATTTTTTAAGTGAAGGTTAGTGGCTAGAATACAAGAAAGACAACACGTCCTAAACAAGTCTGAAATAACTTGTGAAGAAATGTTTAAATAATGGAGAAAGAAGAATTAGCTGTAGCACTGAGGATCTAGACTGGAACCATTCACAAGATGGAGGAAAAACAAGGAAGAAGCAGGAAACTAATGATTGCAACAAAGGAACAAAGCTGGAGTAGAAACCAGAACAATATGGTTGCAGATACTTGAAACTATTCTTATATATGTAACATCTCAGGGCTTCTTCAAGGGACGACATTCTTCTTTTTGCTTAGTTTCAAGGGTTCTTGGGTCATCGATGGAGGAAACTTGGAAAAGGAAGGACCAACCTGCAGGCTATATACCATGCCACTGTTCCACCCAGTGTAGGTGTCGTGCGTGCTTTTGGCTTATAGGGGATTTCCAGCAGGAGGTCTGTTGAGCTGATAATGAGTTAATAAAACAAAGGAGGACTAGGGAACTTATTTTTATTTTAGGCCGTGGAGTTCTTTCGAACTACCAGAACTGCAGAAGCAGTACCATGAATTAAAACTTAATTCAAATAATGAACATCCAACATCCGTAGAGAAAAACCCGATGGTCCAATATACCATTCCGAGAAACATATTTTTTTTATGACTAATTATCTATAATTAACAATAACAATATAAATATCAATTTCATTGCTGTAAAACTTCAGGATTAATATTATTTTACATATTAAATCATTTTAGAAAATAAATAAATTCATTATCACTATTATAATTGGTATTTGTCCACTTCACTAAAATGATAAATATTGTGCTGCCATCTATGGAGCATTAATTGAACTTCTTTTCTATACATAATAGTTAATGATTAATAATAAAAAATAGTTAATTTGCAACATTAAGAATAATTAATATTTAACAGTGATTATGAGCTATGCCTCATTATCCCCCTCCTTTTGCAAAAGAAAAGGATTGAACACAAAAAGAGTCTTGTTTTTTGGTTTAATAACTTTTCTGATCATGTTATTTGTCTTTTGGTTTTTCAAAATTTCATATATGTTTTGTTTTGCACTGTGAGTATTGTTTATTACATATTGTGTTGTCTTAAGTTTTTTCTTCAGGGTTTTACATCTATTTCGACGTTTTACACCTCTGTTTTTCTTCTTTTTTGTAGACTGTTTAGGCATTCCAAAATTATTCTGTCCTAAATTGCAAGATGGCAAGTTTGTTATGTTACCATAGCAATTGGTAGCTTGGATACCGTTACTGAATAAGACTCGATCTGGTTTCTGGCTTGAAACGTTGAAATTTCTATTTAAATTTATCGCGGTTGACAGGTTATTGCTGTGCGTCTTATTATTTAAAACTTCAGTTGAGTTTTTTTTATTTTTATTTATTACATCCAGTATAGCGATAACTTCAATATTGGTATCGATTTGTTGTTTTTGCTGCCTTAATCTTTTTCGTGCCTTTCTGGAATTTGGTTTATTGATTTGTTTAACGATTTGTTTAAGCTGTTCTTGCGGACTTTCATGAATAGCGTATATTTTTTCATCTTCTACGTCACTACTTGTCTCTATTGGTAGTTCCTTTTCTTGAGTAGGACCTGATATATCAATATTATTTGCATTCCTTTTTAGTATTATCTTATTCCTCTCATAGTCAAAAGTAACTTGTTGGAAAGTTTTTAAGAACTTTTGACCAAGAATCAAATCTACTGGAAGGTCTCTCACCACTAAAGTTTCTACTTCGTAAAGTTGGTTTTCTAAAGGCAATTGAATAGTAAATTTTCCATTAATTTTGGTGTCTGAACCACTAAATGATCTTAGACGTGTATGTTCTGCACCGCATACATCTAGTTTTATACTAGGATACTTATTCTTTAGTTTATCAAATACTAATTTTCTCAGGACATTGGAAGAAGCTCCTGTATCTAAAAGTACATCGATTTTTACTCCCAGTATTTCGGATTGCATGGTGTTTAATTGTTTGCTTTTTTGATCCAAATACATGCAGTCACATAACAGGTCTTCAGTTTCTGTTAGAAAGGCTGATGTTTCAGTATTTGTTGATTGAACTGGATTAGTGGTTTCATTTATATTTTCTAATATTGGATGGTTATATGTTTGTGAATTTGATAAATTATTTCTAACAGGTTCTCTATCTCTTCTTCTGTTTCCACTAAGTCTTTTATTTTGTGAATTAGTGTTATATTCTTGATTCGGTTGTGTATAATTAATATAATTGTCATGCCTTTCTAGGTTTCTGATGGCTGGTGAATTAAATTTATTTTTACCATTAGATGGGGTAAATTTCTCAGAGTTTGATCCTTTGTATCTAAAAGCATTTAGTCTACGTAAACTTAATAATAGTTCCTGTATAGTCGTACAATTGGAAAGGGGCAGATTTTTCTGAATTCCTATGGGTAATAATTCCAGGATATTCTTTAGAATTTCTCTATCACTCATTAATTCGTTAATGTTTTTGAATTTAACAATAAGGCGTAACGCCTGATGTTCATAACTGTCTACATTGTTCCAGTTGATACGTGATTCTAATAGTTCCTTCTTTTGTTTATCCATATTTTCTTCGCTACAATAATATTTTAGAAATTCCTCACAGAATTCGTAGTAAGTTCTGAAATTATTTCTTTTATAAAGAAACCAACCTTTGGCTGAGTCACACATGGCATTGTTGACTATATCCGGTTTGGTAATTTCCGATATCTCTAAACATTCCACATATCCAGTTAACATTGTAAGGTATTCCTTTGGTTTTTGTCTTGTAATTATTCCATACCATTTAGGTATACCTGAATAGTCTTTAGGTCTTAAAGGTTTTTTTTAGGAAGCAAGCTCTTGTCACGAAACAAATCGTATAAGAATTTGTTGTGTTCGCTTCTTGTTTGGAAATATGGAATAGATTGCATTTCTGGTCTATATTCCAATGGTCTATCACGAGCTAAAGTTTCACCCTTCATAGGAAACTGTGGTTGGAGATAATCAGCAATCCTTTCTTGGTAATCTGATTGTTTGTCTGAAGTAGTATCTACATAAGGAAAACTTCGTCTTATAGTTTCCTTACTTTGTGTTGTATTTTTCCAAGTTATTATGGACTGTAGTTGAGAATTCATTTCGGAAATCTGACTATTTTGTGCTTCAAATTTCTCGTCGGTCTCAATGTTTATTTGGGTTATTTCTGCTTCTAGTAGACTGAACTTTGCTTGAAATTGTGATTCTAAAGAGTCAATTTTATTCTCAATTCTGGAATAACTATTTTCCATTTTTGTTTGTATATCTTCAAGCCTTGTGGACATTTCTGTTAAATTCAATGTCGTTTCCTTCTGTTGATCAATTAACTTTGACGTCATATCCTTTTGCTGTAATTCAAGCTTCGAGAACATTGTAGTTGCTTCCTTTTGTTGTATTTGAAATTGTTCTTTTTGCTGGCTTTGCCACTTAGAAATGGCTTCTAAAATGGTTGACGTCTTGTCATTTCCTTTGTCCCCAGTTGAATAGTCTCTTCTGTCTAAAATTCCACTTTCTGTTCCATTAGGCATCTTGGATACTTTTAATCTCTTATGAACACTTCAAAAATATATTAATAGTTCTATATTATGCGGTCACACTTCCTTCACTTCCAAAATAATTTGTTTTACTACAGCATCGAGCCCACGCTGGGCGCCATAAATTGTAACATCTCAGGGTTTCTTAAGGGACGACATTTTTCTTTTTGCTTAGTTTCAAGGGTTCTTGGGTCATCGATGGAGGAAACTTGGAAAAGGAAGGACCAACCTGCAGGCTATATACCATGCCACTGTTCCACCCAGCGTAGGTGTCGTGCGTGCTTTTGGCATATAGGGGATTTCCAGCAGGAGGTCTGTTGAGCTGATGATGAGTTAATAAAACAAAGGAGGACTAGGGAACTTATTTTTATTTTA